>JBBPQE010000056.1:0-74367 GCA_038092335.1 Boletus vinaceobasis
GATTACAGCACCCTGCTCGTGACGTAGCTTGCTTACAGCTATACACGGCGAGGACATGTCAACGATTAGTACGACTCCCTCAATAAAGCCACTATCGAACCTGCCGCCTTTGACTTTTCTTTCTCAGTTTGGAACCAGGTCCTTGCAGGTCTAGAGAAGATTTCAGCTCCATGGTCAATCATGTTCTGACTCTTGTTCAATTCCATCTCTGCCCGTCGTATCTAAACATTAAAGTGAGAGGTTGACGAGATCACCACGACAAATGGGCATACTTGCTTTTCTTCTTTCTCTTCCAGGAGGATCGGAGCTATTTCTGGTTTCAGCTTTTCCACTTTCTTAGCCCACCGAGTAAGTACGTCCGTCGGAATGATTCTATGTTTAATATTGTCCTCCCCATTACTGTGCTTAACAACAGCCTTGAGCATCTTGCGATCACCCTCTCCAACCAAGGTTAGTGAACTATTCATTTCAGAGAAATATCCTGAACGAAAGAAGTCCATACGCACCGACCAGACTTCCCCGCTCTGGCCGTCCGACCCACGCGATGAAGATACTGTGCTAACTGGTTGGGCATGTCATAATTGATCACAGTCTCGATGCCCTTGATGTCGAGTCCACGAGAAGCCAGATCCGTTGCCATAAGGAAATTAACTTGTCCATCACGAAATAGGCGGAGCGCTTCGAGGCGCTAAAAGCGCGTTTGTCAACGCTCCGAAATGAATATAAATAACTTACCTGTTCTTGTGAAAGGTCCCCATGTAGTTCTCCAGCCTTCATGCCGAGAAGACCGAAAACAATACGAATTTGGTGTGCGAGCTTCTTACTGCGGAAGAAAACAATGACACCTTGTTTAAATGACCTCTTACAGAGAGTTACGAGCAGGGCAGTCCGTTCTGCTTCCTTCTCGGCGCGCACTCGCACAAACTCCTGAACGAGGCCTTTGGCAGTTCTATGCTTTGGATCAACGAACAGACGGGCGGGTTTGTTCAACGACATCTTGACTAACTCGTCCACGGAATCCGTCATAGTAGCGGAGAAAAGCATCGTCTGCCGCGAGATAGGGCAAGCTTTGATGATTTCACCCAGCTCATCAGCAAAACCCTCTGAAAGCATACGATCAGCTTCATCGAGTACAAGGACATCAAGTGCATCAAGTGTGAATGAAGGTGAATTACGAAGATGATCAATGAGCCTGCCAGGTGTTGCGATCACAACATCTGGGAAGGTTCGTAATGTTGCTTCCTGGGATTTTAGGGATAGGCCACCTGATACATCTCAATGAGCGTAGTCCAAGCGCAAAAACGATATTCGCTGACCGGCTGCCAAACAACACCTAATGTCGGTATAAGCGGCTAGCTTACAGCTAACTTCGAAGCATTGCACCGCGAGTTCTCTCGTAGGCACAAGGATGAGGCACCGCGTCGTAGCTGCATGTTTACCCTTCTCTCGATATAAGAGACGTTCGAGTAAAGGAATGATAAATGCTGCCGTCTTTCCCGAGCCTGTCACAGCACCCCCGACGATATCTTTGCCTAAGAGAGCAACAGGAATTGTTGCGGCTTGAATTGGGGTAGGGGAGACGAATCCGAGGGCAGTGAGCGCCTTTTGAATAGGACGCGACAAATTCATTGTCAAAAAGGAGGTATGGGCGTTCTGGTGAACTTCGGATGTAAAGAAGGCTGCCTTGCGGTCCTTCTCTGCCTGCGTCTCAACTTCCGAGCTATCCGAAGAATCGATGTCCTCTGCGCCGGTGACTTGCTTCTCCGACTCGTAGTCCTCGTCGGATGTTGCTAACGGGTCCTCGTCTTCTTCGTCATGGGACGCGTCTGCTTGCTGGAGGATACTAGTTTCACTTGAAACATAACCGTCGCTTCCTCCGCCACTTTCTGCTTGGTCGTCGTCTTTGTCACTTCGTTTGCGCTTCGCGCTAACTCGCTTCAGCTTCCGTCTGTGGATGATCTCGTCTACGGACACTGGATCCTACGGGTAGTTCAACAAGATAAACATGAAACAAAGAAATATTGAAAAAAATGCTTACAGGTTTGGATATTTTTTTCACGATGTCTTCCAATTGATCAGACTGAAGCAGTTCCGCGTATGGGTCCTCCGATAGGTCAAAGTGAAAATTAAGATCTATGCGATACTCCTCTTCGTTGTTTTTGAGCATTCCGCTGCGCTCTCGTGTACACTTCTCGTCGTCAGAGTCTATAGTCATAATGAAATCCATGGTGGTGGAGGACAGATTCACAACGGCACAACGGCGGGTGCAGGTATACTTGGAGTAGACTAAGTTAGCAAACCAAAATTGCCAGTCTTTATTGCCAAATAAAGACAAACACCATCCTAAGCGTCTCACTTGTATTCAACAAGTTCATACCACGGTTCGCGTTCATATGCATGAGCCAAACCTACCGGTGCCACCTGAATTGGGGCGTCTCTCCATGTTCATTGATTCCCATATAGAATGTCTAGCAGGGTCTAGCAGTCAGCTTCGCTCCATTGCGCTGTGTGCAACAAAACACATCTTCGATTGGGGTAAGATAGACCTGTTTGAACACGTCTCGAGAGCTTAATGATCACTTTGAGCAGCCCTCGAGACAGAGAAATATTCGAAACCTCATCTGGGAACGTTATTGGCTACGCTCACTGAAGCGGTCCCACCGCAGACTAGGTCTCGGGCACGCAGCACCTCGACACAAAGGCACAGTCCAAGCCAGATGCAAAAACCCTCAAAGAAAATCGACATTCGAGAGACACCACTTCCATCCCTCTTCATCGAGGGCATGAACATCGATCAGATATGGCAGCAATTGGACCTAAGGGCGGCACGCGTATGCGAGAACTTACAGGCTCTGCAGGGCGAGGACGAGGACGAAAAAGCAGATTTGGAAGGAGAAAATAGTGATAATGATCAAAGTGAAGACGAGGACGACGCTGAAGAGATGGATATAGATGATGAGAATCTTTGGGAAGAGCTCAGTAGCGAGGAAGATGGCAGTTCAAGAGCGGATGGTACCGCCAACCTTCAGGAAGAGATTCTTGAAGAAGAAGAAGAAGATGATGATGATGATGGGCTCCCGACTTCAATGTTGGACGTTGTTCGCGGTCAGCAAAAGCTGAACCCATCAAGGTCATATTTTCAGGGACAAAGTGATCTTGACGATGGTTTCTTCGATCTTGCGACTTTCAACACTGAAACAAGCGAAACAGAAGCAAAGGAGACATCCAAAATAAGACTAGATTTTGTTGCAGACGAAGATTCCGCAGAGGAGTCTGAAGTAGATCTTTTTGGCTCAGTCGACAACTCGGAAACTGGTGTGGATGATCTTGGTGAGTAACAATAGACGCTGGCGGTTGTTGCTCATCGCTAGCAGCACCAACAGAACTGTTTTACAACGACTTTTTTGAGCCGCCGCCCCGAATACAGAATAAAAGTATCAAGTCATCAAAAGTTCGGTTTCACGAGCGAGTTTCTGTCAAGAAAATAAAGCCGGTGGGAAAGGGTATGCCAGTCTCCTCCATAGACAACGAAGACAGTGATGAGGAAGAGGAGAGTGATTTTGGCGATAACAGTAATTAACAGCCTTTGCCATTAATATTGAGATTCTGAGAACTACGGAAGCGTGACCCTCACGCCACGTGATATAATGTATATTTACAAGGGGTCACAGCTTTTCGTTCTTTCTAACAACACAATTCTTGTCTACGACATTGCAGCATGTCTTTTTGGAAGCGCAAGGACAAGCCACTCATCCCGCCCATGCACTCCGAGCCTGGTGTAGCTCGCAGTTCGTCGTCCACCACTTCGACTCTTCCAAGCTACCGTTCCAATGCCAGCACGTATGTACCTAGCAGAGATGGACTAGATCCGTACAACACCATGGGGAGGTCAAAGTCCCAGGGTGCGGTTGACGACTACGAATCGCCTGTTAAATTAAGTACCAGCGATGCTCAGTCACAGCTGGACCAGGCGCGCGGGGAGCTATTTGCTGGATACAACCCGGAAAAGGCAGGTTCTGGCCGTTTCTTCAATGGTCCTGATATTGGGAGAGAACCTTCTCCTGGGGAGGAGAACGAGGAGGATGTGGAGGGTATCAAACAACAGACGCGATTTGTCAAACAGGAAAGCGTTAACTCTACTAGAAACGCGCTTCGGATGGCTCAAGAGGCCGAAGAAACTGCTAGGGGGACTTTGGGTCGGCTCGCAGACCAATCTGGTGCGTCTTACTTTTTTGAACGTGACATGGTTCATAACCACGTTTTCGCAGAGAAATTGGCAAACACACAACGCCACCTTGATGTGTCCAAGACTCATACCTTACGGGCCGAAGATCAGATTGACGAACTCAAGAAGCTCAATAGATCAATCTTTCGTCCAGCGATAACATTTAACAAAGACGCCAAACGCGCTGCTCAAGAGGCCAAGATACAGCAACGCTACGAGGATGAAAGGTCTGAACGAGAGAAGGCAATGATGGACATCAGAGACACCCAGAACTGTCTCGGTCGGGCGGTTACCTACGGGCAGCAAGATGAGAGCGAGGGGATTCAGACTGGTGCAGGCAGGTTTGGCAGCTCCAGGTTCCGAACCGCGGAACAGCTTGCGGCAAGGAAGGAACAGCGGAAGCGTTACCAGTTCGAAGCTGGAGCCTCAGACGATGAGCTCGAAGATGAGCTAGATGACAACCTTGACGAGATTTCCAGAGTCGCGAAGAGCTTGAATACCCTCGGGACAGCTATGGGACAGGAGCTTGACGCACAGAACAAGCGTCTTGATGTCATCGCAGACAAAGCGACGAATCTCGATAATGGTGTCTTCAGACAAACTGAGAGGGTGAGATTGCACTCGTGTACATCAATTTGGTATTGACACTCCCCCCAGCTCAAGAAGATCAAGTAGCGAACCTCCACCGCGCTGGATCCATTTTGTGCTTCCATCACTGGGTCCTCCACGGTAGTAACTATTCCACATCGGACTTGGCAAGCCTGGACTAGATACCTTTCTGTCGACTGACAATTTTGACTGTATATCTGAGCTGTAGTATCGCGACAGACCCGATCCAGAAACATGCCATAATATGAATTACATGCCTGCTTTCAGTGGGGTTCAAGGAACTCTATCAAGTCAAGCTTTCTCATCTTGTGTTGGTTCACGAGTTCATGGTCCCTTGCAAGAACAAGGAACCATGTGTTGCCGCTTGAAAACGATTTGCTAGATTACAGACACGTTGTCTTTGCTGTTGCCTACTCGTATAGGCTGACTGGCCGCGATGCCCAAAATTCAACTATTCTGAACTGCGGCCTGGGAGGGGTCAATGCCACTTGAATCATGGCAGCTCTCGACAGCGAGTGGTAGAATTGTTTAAGCGGTAACGTTACGCACCTGTCTGTCTTGCAGACCTGTGATTCCAACCCCTGGTTGTGGTTGCGACATTGACACGCAAGTCGGTTAGACACAGCGTCCAAATTGCAATTAAGGCACCAGTGTGAGAACTCATCTAGGGTCTTAACCGGGAAAAGTCGGTTTGGCCATCCTTTGGTTCTGAACCATTTCCTCGATCTAATACTCCATTCAGCGGCACCTCGTGCTGTAATATGCGCTCGTTTCATCTACTGTCTGTCCTTTCAAGCGTTTTCTTACTCTCGTGCTCTCTTAGTCAAGCTGAATACTCGTACGGACATGAGAAGTCTCGTGTTCGACATCGACACATCAATAACCTGTCCATCACGTTCGATGCAAAATCCAAAAGAGACGCAAATGTTGCCTTCACGTACTTCGAGGACGGACAGTGAGTCCATACAACGTGCTGCTCAGATGCAAATCTCCTGAATTGTCCCTCTTCAGAGGTGCGTGTGGCGTTACGAACGGTCCCAGTGATTTTGTACGTGTTGTTAGTGTGCTACGCCTCCACGTTTAATTACTCACCTACTGTGTTCAGATTGTTGCGTTAAATTCTGCTGTAAGTGAGACTGGCATTTGTCATGGTTTGTGGTGCTTACTCGTGCAGGAATATGACGGTGGTGCCCATTGCTTTGAGATGATCACAATTACCATCAACGGAAAAACCGCACAAGCCCAGATAATGGACGAGGCAAGTTGTTAATTTTGCCAGCCTGGCATAATTCATTCATATCATCCACCGCTAGTGTCCTGGCTGCGCGTTCGGTGGCCTAGACTTTAGCCAAGGCCTTTTCGAGTATTTTGCGTCGCTTAGCGTGGGGGAACTTTATGGGTCCTGGTCCTACAATAGTGACATAACTACGTCAAGCTCGACACCGTCACCATCAACTACCCATTACACTCCTACTTCAACGACCGCCAAAGCTACCACCACCACCATCACCTCGTCATCGACTGCTTCGTCAACCACGATCGGGACGTCTTTGGCGTCTGCTGTTTCGTCCTCAGCATCACCCACATCCACCACCCCTACGCCCACGCCTCAGGATCCGCAAGTTATCACACAAATCAATCTTGTATTATTGGAGCTTGGTTCCTTGCTTGGGGCTTCGTTGAACCTTTAGACTTATTATTTCTGATCCTCGTTGCTGCACGGGGAGTGATTTGTATCCTTCTGTGTGATTGTCTGCGCGGGGATAACATAAATATTCGGTCTACTTATTCGCACGCAATGGCCGCCTGAACAATCCGCAAAAAGGCACTTTTGTTTTTGCCATCCGGCTCCTCCTTTCCGGCCTTCCAAAGGTAGTAAAGTCCCTTGATACTGTCTGTGAGCGCTTTATCCTCTGCCTCTACAAGAGGGCGCGGACGGCATTCGGACAGTGGAACTCCGTTGACCTCGACTACATCGGGGGAAACAGCTGATGCATCCGGATATCCGTTAGGTAATGGGGGTGTGACCAGTTCAGAATCTGCGACAGTCTGTTCTGGCGAAGGGTCGATGCTGTATACTGAAGGCGATTGCAATGAATATGGGTCATCAATGACAGAAGAGCAGATCTCCTTTCTGGGAGATATTGTGCTAAGAAGATGGGCGAGCACGCCCGGGGATGGAGGTCCTAGCGGAGAAGCGATAGGGCGAGAATGGATCGTATCAATCGGGACGTGAATAATTGGATCATTTTGAGGTGGTAATGGGAGGGCTGATTCATGGGAATTCATAGGTCGGAGTTTGCGGTTGATTGGTAGGGGGGAGGGTAAGGTGGAATCAGCGGAACCTAGAGATGCCGAAGAATTAGGCTGGGAATCTTTGCAGGAGGCTTTAGAACGGAAATAGCAACCTTGCACAGAAGCATACTGTGCCCAATACGCATCTTCTCCCTCGGCAGCATCAGGCTTTGATTCACTTCGGAGTGGTAAAGGAGAGGTCAGATCATGTCCTGCCGCCTCGTAGGCATCCCAATAGGAGTCGTCACTGCCGCTGCTGATATGACTGGCTTCAGCAACGAGATCGAGGGAGGTAAGTCGCGGAGGGCTCGCCACAGATGCAGAGTCGCTGGCAAGTGACTCTTGCGGAGTTGAGAACGAGGAAGACGGGAACGGCATCAACCGGAGGTCGTGATACCTCCAACCGTGGATGTCATCCCAATGAAAGAGTACGCGCAACCCTTCTGCACCTGAGGATATCTGTACATGCGCAAAGATAGATTCGGGGTCTGACGTGTAGCGTGTTAGATAGCTGGTCTGATCAAACAGGAGTGGTAAGCGGTCAAGAAGATCGATGGTTTTGGCGTTGTCAGGGGACGGCCAGCACAAATACTCGACAGGAGAGGAGGGTGATATTTGGAGGAAGTGATGTCGCTGGCGAAGGGGTGTAGAGATGAGATGTGGCGGGAGGGGGTCTGCGAGAGACGAGATGTACTGGAGGACGAGGTGGACAGTTTGCGCAGCGAGGGGGTGCATGGTGGTTGGCAAGTAGGAGAGTATTGATCCACTAGTTGAGCATCCCATCGTGTCTTGTCTGTACGGGCTGACACCCCCCGTGATGCGATCAGGACACCCCCCATGACTTCATTATTTTATCCCACACTCTCAAGTACTGGCCGCACCACGAGCACCGCGGTCGCCTCACACCTCCACGCCTCTCGCACTCCAGTCATGCGAGTCTCAGTCTTGCTTGCCTCTCTGGCATTGCCAGTCCTTTGTGCCGCTCAGGTATTCCTTCTCTTCCCTGCATCCCCCTGCTTCGCTCACGTTTTTTTTACTTCCTCTAGACTTCGCAAGTATCTACTTCTCCAATCATGTGGGAGATCCTGCGTCCTAACCGTACTCTAGTAACAGCTCGCAGACTACTATTACTGCCGCCCCGAGTTCAGCCAGTCAGTCAGCGTCCGCCTCCGGCAGTGGGTCCGCCACAGGATCAGGCAGCATCTCAGGCTCAGCAAGTATCTCAGCAAGCTCTTCCGGAAACGCAACCACTACCGCAAATACGACATCCATCCTTCCGACCGCTCCTTCCACTGTCGCCGGTGCGGACGGTGGCGGTCCCAACGGCGGCGCACCGAGTCCAGGAGCATCTGCATCCGGTGGCATATATGGCCCACCGGACGGCTACATCGCTGGCGCGGAAGCAATTCGGAGCGCTGGGATGCTTGGGTTGGTTGGGTTTGCCGTCGGGGGGGCTTTGGTCCTTGTTTGATCCCAGTTTGGACTCGTGCTTGGTCCCGAATATTGCATGCGACACCTCCTGGGACTTCTCAGGACTCTACTTGACGGAATTCCTTGTTCTTTTGGACTGTGCTAGGTTCGCAGACACTCATATGTCTATCTGACATGGTATCTACTCCCTCTCGTTGACTTTTTTACTCTTTACCTTAGTGGACTTTTGCTTGCAACCACTACCATTCAACTCGATGAATAATAGTTGGTGTATACACTGTAAAGCACAGCATCTCGTAGACCTTTTTTTGAATTAGCTTTGGAATATTTCAACTACTCCATACACGACACAATTTGTTGCGTTTTGATCTTGGAATGCGGAGCTGGAATCCGGTGTTGCGGCCATTGGTCTTCTCCAAGAGTGTCCCTCATCGATTTGTCCAGTTTCGCGCGCTTGGTCAGTCCCGCATGTCTCAAGCACAACCGACTGTAAAAAAGCAGAGGATGGATGTCAAGGTCCGGTGATGCCTACCAAGTTCTCGTAGTATGCCAGCCTCATCAATCATTTGCAGACGATAGGAACACACGACGGCACTTTTCACTGTGACGAAGCATTGGCTGTTTATCTCTTGCGCCTCACGGAAACATATCATGCCGCAGGTACTCATGCAAGTCTTAAGAGTTTTCGCTTCCTCAATCTCAGCGGTCTTGTAGATGTAAAGCGTAGCAGGGATCCTGCCGTTCTAGATGCATGCGACATCGTTGTTGATGTCGGTGCGGTGTATGACGCAAGCAAGCAGCGCTTTGATCACCACCAGAGGGGTTTCCAAGAAGTATTTGGTCACGGATTCACGACCAAGTTGTCGTCTGCCGGTCTCATTTACAAGTATGGGGAAGGTCTTCATGCGGCGGTCGCATGGCTGAATCATTGGACTAGGCATTTTGGAATGGAAATCATCGCTACTCAAATTGGTGTTGAGGCTGATCATCCCAAAGTTCATGTACTTTGGTTGAAAGTATACAAGGTGAATCCTGAAGGCCTGACATGCTACCATCCGTCCGATGACCCATGTCCGTGGTAGGAATTTATTGAGGCTATAGATGCCATCGACAATGGCATATCGCAGTATTCTTCCCAGGAACAGCCAAGATACAGCAATCAAACCAATCTATCAAGCAGAGTCAGCTGGCTCAACCCTCCATGGAATGAACCAACTAATCCCCAAGTCATCGACGTTCGTGAAAGTACACGCTCTCATACTTTTGCTTACTTGTTTGCCAGTCGCGCTTCGCCAATGCATCGCGACTTACTGGCGAGGAATTTCTCGGGAGACTGAGGTATTATGCAGACGCTTGGCTACCTGCACGAAACATAGTTCTTTCTGCTCTCTCCACACGGCACAGCGAGGATCCGAATGGTAGGATCATTTTGTTTCAACGCTTTGTTCCGTGGAAGGTAGGCTTCGCACTCTGCGCAGTCAGTTATTTTGGTTTTGGTTTCATGCACGGTACAGGAGCATCTCTTCGAACTCGAAGCGGAGCAAGGAATTGCTGGAGATGATCTTTCACTCTATGTCGTCTACCCTGACGAAACCAGTGGGAATTGGCGCGTTCAAGCCGTCCCCGTCTCCCCTGATAGCTTTATAAGCCGCAAGGCACTTCCGGAGGACTGGAGGGGCCATCGAGATGACAATTTATCCAAGTTAACTGGAATTGATGATTGTATCTTCGTGCATGCTTCAGGGTTCATAGGAGGCAAGTTGTCATATTCGGCTGTGTTCTCTCGCATATCTGATCCTTAAATGACAGGGAATAAAACACGAGAAGGGGCTCTCAACCTTGCGAGACTTGCATTGAAATGTAATACTTGCGGCAATGAATGATGGTGGCATGAATCGCCTTCGATTATGATAAGCAGTGCGATTGAGCTTGGCGACGCGTACCATTACTTGATCCACAGCACGCTGTACACTCGTGTTAAAACGACTTGTCCGGATCCAACGTGAAAGAGGCCCGAGCCGCATGGTCTGCGTTCTGGCGCACAGGTACTATGGACCATGGTTTTTGGGCGACTGCCTCGTGTCTTTCGCATGGACGTCACGACCGTACCACGATGTGCGAGACCTTCAATAGCTCGGGTCCACACTTTCGCCTTGTCTTCTCGTAGCCATTGACTTACACTCATTCCAGTCTTGCGGAAGATTTTGACGAATGCCTTACATCAAGACCCATTACCACCCATTCCTTTTCGTCGTCATCACGATTTGTGCGATGGCTGAACTGGGGCTCACGGCTTTCCTGATCAGCGCGGGAAACGAGAATCATAACTGGCCTAGTGCCCACTATCATTCGTTGTGCGTGCCTCAGAGTAGGGTTGTGAGTGTCGCTGACGGCCTAGGGTAGATTGATCCTTTTCGAGTTCAACGCTGTCTGGACGACAATGTTTGGGACTGCTTACCTACTTTGGATTGTGGACGGTGCCGTGCACTTCCTCGCCAGCATAGCAAGTTCCATCATTTGGCTAGTTATCACCACAGTGCTCTGGGTAAGTGCGCTCACCAGTGACACATTGACTGGTGTTTATAAGGCGCTTTCCAACAGGGAGTTGCTGCGGGCATGATGCACGGCACGCGGGCTGGAGGCGACTGCAACTGGATATCGGGTTCCTCTGGGTTCGTGAACCCAAGCTCGCCCTGCTCTCAGCCCCAAGATCTAAGCGTCAGCAGTTGCAGAGAAACCCTCACTGTGGAGGCTGTGGGGTGGGTGGAATTCGGATTGTGTACCCTGGCACTACTAGCAACGTGCATGTGGCTGCGAACGAGCAAACGGAGTTACGTGAGTGAATCTCGCAGACTGGTATGACTGAAGACGTAAAGCTTAATTATCGGTTGGACTGTGACAACAGCATTCTAGCTTCTATGTGTAGGGGTCGGAGAGGACATACTAGTTATGGGGGATGTGCATACATAATGTGGATTAGTCATTCATTCGCTCCATATTTTATCTGATAAGCGCCTGTTGATACGATGACTAGTACTCACATGCACGCCTCGACTCTCTCGCGAGAGTGTTCCCAAACCACCGCTGGCAATGGCAGCGAATCCACCGAGGGCCCATTCAAGCCGTTTCTCGGAGACAGCGTTACAACCAATGACCAACTCACTGCTTCGACCCAATCTGTCACTGAGTCTCCCCCGTGCGATCAAGTGGTATCCCCCTCTAGAGCAGTTTTCGTACGGACCCTTGCACTTCTGTGTGCTTGTTCTTTGAGCATCGGAAGCCATTAGTACATCACTTTCCTTCGTGAAAGCTTCGAGCTTACGTCTGGGCAGCGCGTCATACACCCTTGCTCCTCTCAAGTCCCGGCTGTCTCGAGAGCTCGGGACTTCCAACACTGAATTTAGCCTCTTGATATCTGCTTCGAGCCTAAACAGTACCTGGACTCCCCTCATTGGTGGAGTGTTGGCCAACAAACTTGGGACTACGCTTGCCAGCATTTTCGCGACCGGGGTGGTTTTCATCGGTAAGCCCCAGACCACGTTGACCTGTGCTTGTCTCACGACCAGCAAAGGTCAAGTACTTCTTCTCTTTGGAGAGACACAGCAAAATATCCGTCTGATGACTCTTGGTTTATTCATCTATGGCCTTGGTTTAAGCCCACTCGCAGTTGTTCAAGAATCCATCATCGTGCGATTCTTTCACTCACACGGACTAGGCAAGTCGATGGCCATAGGTCTTGTCGCTGGAAAATGCGCGTCATTTCTATCAGCACGCACATCCTATCCCCTCTCTGTCACTTTCGGGCGGCACGCACCATTTTATGCTTCGACAGCGTTGACGGGCTTTTCCTTCATCATCAATCTCGTCTACGTGTTCGCATCCGACTGGCTGGTCATAGGATCCGGAGTAACTCTCGAAGCTTCTGAGGTCCGGCATGCAGCTCGGCGACGCGCTGTTTACAGTACCCCTGAGGTAGCGGCTCTCGAAAGGGTAGCTAAAAAACGCCGTGTGAGCCTGAAGGAGGTACCACTACTCGGTGATGTGTTCTGGGCGTGAGTCCATTCTTTCCTACCTCCTAACTCTGTTGACTTGTCGGAAGATATATCGGCCTGAACGTGTTGTGTGGGGTGGTGTGGTCACCATTCACCCATCTAGCCGCGTAAGGACAACACTCTTTCGTTGTCAAAGACTTACTTCTCTGTCAGGAACATGCTTGAGAAGCGATATAATCTAAGCGAAGCGACTGCCAGTATGCAAGCATCGTATCTCCTTGCTGGCAGCGTATTCTTGTATCCTGCTGTGAGTTACTTGGCAACCACTTCAGGATGCGACTGACCTTCATGGCCCAGATCGGATACTTGATAGATCGCATCAATGACCCGAGAGCCACTTTACGGATATTTGTGCTTTCTTCTCTTCTGACCATGTTCTGTTATGCATGGCTGGCGGCACCACCGCGATGGACAGGAAGCCCCCTGCCTGGAATTATCTCCTTTGCTGCTGGTATAGGATTTTCCCCGCGTAAGTTCCGCACTTCTGTGCTCTGCCGTGCTGACCTCTTGAAGTCTTGTTAGTGGTCATCGTGCCGAGTATCGTCCCCCTGAAATATGTTTCCACAACCCTCGGCGTGCACAAATCTGTGAGTGCCACGAAGCATTATTAGATCCGGATAGTTACCTGGGCTCATTCGACAGTTGGAAAACACCGGGTCTACTATATTTCAAACGTTTGCTGGAATTTGGCTGGACAACGATACTCCAGGATACGGACTGAAGCCACCCAGACGAGATGATGCGCTCTCCATCCAGCATCTTCTCTACGCGTTTCTGTTTTTCAATGTTTTACAACTGATCAGTCTGGGGGGCCTGGCCCACCTTGATAAACGTCGAAGGGGAAGAGACCGAGATCCCTATTGCCCAGAGGATTTATTGTCTACTCCTGGCTCTGACTCCAATGCTTTTATACCTAGCGATCCAGGGACCTTTCACACTGCTCCGCCAGTTGAGCGGACGCCACTTTTGGCACACTCAAACAACGAACGCACTACCTGGGATCCTTCACATAACGTTTGCAGGTCGTCCGAAAAACGTCGAGGTCGCCTCTACGCCTGGCTTTCGGCCTTGCTCATCTGCGCCGCGTGGGTTTTATTTCTGAGTACTGCGTGGCTGCGATTGCGCTCAGCGGAAGAGAGAGGCTTATGGAGATCATAACATGTGTAGTTGGGTTCACAATGTTTAGGTACTCGGATGGATGCAGATCGTAACGTATGCAGCCACGATGGTAGATGTACTAGCAGGCCTTTGGTATTTATTGTGTCATCTTCGTTGAATGCTCACTAGCCAGTGACCCTTGTTATTCCCAACTTCCGTACAATCCGAAGACGCCGTAGTAGAGGCAGCATCCTTAAAGAGATCGACTGATAATGGAGACATCAGGTCAAGGTCCGACCTAGGGAGTGGGTTGCAAGGCGCTTGCACATCTGCTCTTCTTCCCTTTCTGTGATCAATACGCGTAATTGGCAGAGTCGCGCGCCATCGTTCAACCATCTGGCGGGTCTCGGCTGGGTCCCTTGGTCTGATGTATGGCTCGGACGCTGGACTTTCGCCATCGCCTCTCTCGGATATACTTAATGGGGTACACGGATCTGCACGGGCGGACGGCGAAACTTCTGTAGCGAATACTTAGCCTCGCGATGTATTGATTTGAGATAGATTTACCATCGCTCTGTCCTGCCCAGCTTGATAAGGATTCTTGAATGGCATCTGGATCGCAGGTATCGGATGGTGGTATGTCAAACTGACCCATCACATATTCAACTGGCTCCGGTAGCTAAGTTGGGGAATTGGTGAGAAGATGCTATTTCCGACCAGCATGGGTCCCACTTACGCCCGGGGGAAAGTAGCCATCGTCAATGTCAAGTGCAGAGGCTAGCCAATATAAGATAGCGTGCATGACAGTAGGCTGCCTTGCTCGCGCATCGAGCGGTGGAGAAATATAAGCATTTGTCCATCCTAGCGATTGTCTTAGTAAAGAAGTGTAGATAAATTTGTGCGCATTACCATCAGAAAAGACTCCAAACGTCCATTGTTGATAAGAGGTTACAATAAAATGGAAACACTGTTTGCGGACACATGAGTCCCAAAGCTAAGACAAATGAGCTTCATCAGCAGTCAAAGGTAATTTATGAACCTTGCACCAAAGGCGTTCTTTTCCTCGCAAGCGGGTGTTCCCAGCGGGCAACTAGGATGGTCAGTCTGTTGCGTCTGTGATATGCTGGTCACGACTTACAGATTGTAATTCGGTAAACTGCCACATATCTTCGCTAGAGAGCACCCATGGCGGCTGACAAGCAACAAGCACAGAGTTCGAAGCAATCTCTGCAGTTGACGGGCATTCTGAGCGGGTAAAGTAAAATTCCTTGAAGATGTGATCGTCGTAATGTGGTTGTGTTTCTGACACGAAGCCCCAGTCCTTGCTTTGAGGGTAAAGAATGTGTAGTATACGTTGTACGGTCCTCAGGGGGAAATGATCAATCCAAGCCCACAGTCTGGACGAAGATTTCAGCGAGTCGCCCCACAAGCTTGAGAGCGAGAATAACACGGCGTACCGATTAAACTCTGTTACTGGCGCAGGTAGGGTCGAACTTATTCTGAATTTCCGAGCTGAGGGAACAGTCAAAACTTCCCCAGTTCGCTCATCCTGGTCTCTTAATCTTAATCCTAGGGATGTATCTGGTACGTTGGCCGCGATCCCTAAAACAGGTTAATGGCATCAGTAAACATGGTATATTGAACACATCAACATGTGTGGAGGCTGACAATTGCTGACGAGATTGTCAAACGTATCGTCTAAACATTGGATCGAAGTAAGGTGTCTTTCTTTCCTAAAGCGAGTGGAAAGTGTGTTGCGGTGGCTTTTGTGCCCGGAAGGCGGGAAGGCCAGATCCTGCCCCCCGTATTTCAGTTCGGGGAGTACTGCATCTTTCATGTAGCCACGAAGGTCATCGATACCCCACCAAGCCATACCGACTTTATGTGTAGAAAGGGTGATATCTTGGGGTAAAAACAAGAGTGTAGAAAGTAGCTTCGACGTCGGCATCATGCAAGCTCTTAAGTACCAGGACCTTGACAACAGGGGAATACAACGCTTGCTTATTGTTGTCAAGAAATCGGCACGAATCCGGCCATCGGCAACTCCCGCTATGTCGGCGATTTCCGGTAGTCTCTGTCCTCCAGCTGCGCTTGGTGGTCCCCGCTGCAATCGCGTCAAGAC
Source organism: Boletus vinaceobasis (assembly GCA_038092335.1). NCBI lineage: Eukaryota > Fungi > Basidiomycota > Agaricomycetes > Boletales > Boletaceae > Boletus > Boletus vinaceobasis. Next base: position 15,833 of record JBBPQE010000056.1, read on the forward strand.
TCCCTCAAGAGGTGCGTTCTATGTATCCGTCGACATCCGACCGTTAAGTGCATGTTTCAAGTCCATCGTTCTTTTGAGACAGGCTCCAGATCTCAGAGAACAAGGGTGGATGTTACTGCATTCTCTCGGATGCCAAAAGTGTTATTCTGACCATCGTTTCCATTATTCAGCCTCAAGATGGGCGCATACAAGTATATCAGCGAATTGTACAAAAAAAAGCAGTCTGACGTGCTGCGATTCCTCCTTCGTGTTCGGTGGGCTCGACAAAAAGCACTCGTTCAACAACACTAACTGTGACTGGACACAGATGCTGGGAGTACCGTCAATTGAACGTTATCCATCGGGCATCCCGTCCATCTCGTCCAGACAAAGCGCGTCATTTGGGTTACAAAGCCAAGCAAGGTTATGTCATCTACCGTGTGCGGGTCAGGCGGGGTAATCGCAAAAAGCCTGTGCCGAAGGGTACGCTCCGCCATCCCTCGTGTACTTGTGGTTTCTCATGATGTTCATCAGGTGCTACCTATGGCAAGCCCGTTCGTCAGGGTGTCAACCAGCTCAAGTTCCAGCGGGGCTTGAGGAGCGTCGCGGAGGAGCGTGTTGGTCGCCGCTGTGGCAACTTGCGCGTTTTGAATTCATATTGGATCAATCAAGATGGTGTTTACAAATACTACGAGGTTATTCTTGTAGATCCCAACCACAAAGCGGTGAGGCGCTATGCAATTCTTCCCGCCACTACACTGAACACTAGGTTTAGATTCGCCGCGACCCGCGCATCAACTGGATCACGAAGCCTGTGCACAAGCGCCGCGAGGCTCGTGGTCTCACCAGCATTGGCAAGCAGGTTCGTCTGGGCCTCTATTCAGAGCAACGTTTACTCATATTTCATCACACAGAACCGCGGGCTGGGCAAGGGCCATCGCTTCAACCATACTCCAGCCCATTCGACCTGGAAGAAGCACAATACTCTCAGTCTTCGTCGCTACCGGTGATTGCATGCACCACTGCTCCCGTCATGTTACACATTTTACGTCCATGTTTGGTATGGTTGTGTGTCCTTATAACTTTGATGAAAACCATGCGTTGCACTTGGATTTGTGTGCTCTCTCGATCACTTTCGGGTTATGGATACGTGGGTGGGAAGAGTCGGCTCCCCAAATTGTTCAATTGGAGCCTGGTGGCCTCGTGTTCCTCGCGTGTACGTATATCATTAATTACGATACACGGCTGCGGCCCGTGTCATGTCGGATCTCTCTATGTACTTGGTACAAGCGAGTAGGGGAGACCAACAACGTTCTCTAAATCCACCACGAAATGGGATACCCCCGGGTGAAAGCACCATCGTTCTTTTTGCTATTACATGCCTTCTCGATGGTATCACTGGCGCATGCGGGTCTCATGCATCTACTCTTTCCCCATTCATCCAAGATTGGTGGGCCATACATTGCTCCCTCGAAGCGTGCCTCCGACCAGAACACAACGTTGTGGGTGATTCAAGACACATACGAAGGGCAAAGTTTTTTCGAGTGTGTCGACGTATGCTTCTCAGTCGAGGCGTCCTGGGCTAACGAAACTGTCTCCCAAGCACCTTTGACTTCTATACCGGTGTGGATCCTACCAAGTTCGCGCGCAGCCTTCTTCGTGAATTCACTGGCACTGACATGCAACCCTTGCAGCGGACTAGTGACGTGAGTCTAAGTCTCCACGGGTCGATATCAAACAAAGCATCTCCCAGCTTCGTGGATCAGCAGACTGCATTCGCCGGTAGCCTAGCATATGTCACATCTGACAACAAGGTTATCATGAAAGGCGATAATACTACTTCGCTGGCAGAGGGTGTCAATCGTAGCAGGTAATTATCCATAAGAGCTCGAACAAATGTGCTCAATGGACCATCATAGTGTGCGTATATCTAGCCAAGCTATGTACAACACCGGTCTTTTCGTGTTGGACCTCGATATGGCACCCTGGGGATGTGGTCCGTTGTTTCATCCAGCTCATGCATGTCTTTCTCCGACCTGTTTATAGGTGTATGGCCCGCGTTTTGGTATTCAATGAGACATTCTTAATGAACTACCCTCCTGACATCATACTGCTACTAGGACCTTGGGAGATGGCACTTGGCCATGGGTACGTATGTTGACCGCCTCGAGAGTCATTTCTGACTCTGCTGAAGAACGGCGAAATAGACATTATCGAGGGTGTACACGACAACGAGCACAACCAAGTCACATGGCATACTGCTCCAGGTATGTCCAGTGAGATAGCTTGATTTTTTGCTTAGCTTCACGAAGGGTGCAATCTGACGACTGCGACTAATTTCACGGGTACAATCGTAGTAGGTTATAGCAATGGGTGGTTGACCAAATGTACTAACGTTACTCAGCAAACTAATGGCGTAGACAACTTACAGTGCGACGCACTGATCAATAGTAATGCTGGCTGCGGGATCACGGAGTGGAGCAGGGCATCCTATGGTCCATACTTTGACTCGCAAGGTGGTGGTGTGTTTGCGATGAAATGGGACACAGATGGAATTGCAGTTTGTCAGCTCGCGACAGTTTGTGTGTTTCTTTGAAGCTTGACCTTGGATCAGGGTCGTTCTATCGTGCTGCTATTCCCCAAGATATTATCCAGGGTTTACCAGACCCATCGAACTGGGGGGAACCGGACGCGGCGCTCGCTCCAACGAACTGCAACATTTCACAATACTTCTCAAACCACTCGATCATCTTCGGTATGTCCTCCGGATTTGTTCGTCCTTTTTAAGCTCACTTTATCTCTAGATATCACGTTCTGTGGTGAGAACCCCGAGCATCTCAAGAGGGCTCCTTAGCTGATTCGTCCTAACAAGGCGACTGGGCCGGTAATTCCTATTCCACTTCTGGATGCCCCGGAACTTGTAACGAGATATTGATGGACCCATCAAATTTCGTGGTAAGTACTGTACTTGCGCTTGAGATGCTTACCCTTCACGAACCGTTTTTAGAACGCATCATGGATTATCAACTCCCTTAAAGTCTACAAGGCAGCAACTTTGTCCGGTACTTCCTCAAGTTCAGCGCCACGATATTCCGTTGATTTGCTACCAACTCTGCATATTGCAGCAGCTGTAGCTACTATACATATTTTGCTACCTTTGCTATAGGTCCATGCGAACGATCATGGCTAGGTGGACATTGACATTTATTATTTCATGATGATGACGCTGAATAGAATGTAGTTTATCATACACCATTCTCGTGATTCTCGATAGATTGAAGTGAGACAACCCTGCGTTACAGCTTCACCTTTCGTAGGTCGTCTGTGCCTTGGATATCAACCTCAGCAAAACCAGACCTCATGGGGGTAATGCTAGCGTGCCCCATCTCAAATGCCCAGGTATCCGTCCCTACAGGTACAATCGACAAATCCGGTTTGACAAGAGGCTGGATGTCAGGAGCGAATTTGAACGCGAGGTGAACTTCCGGCCGAGCTGCACTGCCTGCGGGGATAAGTCCACTGAGGGTATCAGAGTTATCTGGAAGTATTTCCCTCTGAGTTCCGTGAACTTGTTTGAAGAGGCGGCCGTACGAGTTACGCCAGATGCGTGTCCAGTATACTTGTAGACCTTCAGGGTCCGCAAGTCTATGGATCATGGGAAGGTTCACGTTGTACAAGTCAACCTCGCTCTCGGATATTCTATCCGGATCCTTTCCCCAATCGGTCCATAAATATTCCACGATACGGACGGAAAGGTTATGTGCGGGCTCATGCAAGTTGGCGGGCGTGGGATGGAGCACGTTGCCATACGAGATCGCAATAGCACGTGTGCGAGAAAGTGCAGCAGACATTGCTGCGCCGATAGTGCCTGATGAGAGGGAAAACGCGGCTGTAAAACTTAATGAGGCCCCTTCCGGCTCATGAAATCACAGTTGCCAACCTGACGTATTCCTACCAAAGTTTGGTCCTGAAATCTGGATGGGGTTGACGGCCAAACATGATAGGTATGGTGGATATGCACATACAACGAGATCAATTTCTCCAGGATATAAATTGTGGAGAGCAACATTTGTACAGGTCGCAGGAGTCTTTAGATCGTTATGCGATGTGAGCTTGATGGGTACAAGACAGTTTGACTGGTGACCGCACACCGTCCAGCAGAATCCACTCTGCGATCTCTTGTTCCTTTAACTGTCTGGGTGTGTCTGATATTTCACCTTCTACGCCATCTACGGGGGGATGAATGGCAGAGTTAGAGACATGGCGGAACGAATTGACCTGGCTTCCTTGGGTAGAAATATCTGCCTCGGGTAACTTCGGCGATATGATATGCTTTTCCTATATGTTGGACGTCGATATGATGGTGCTCGAGGAGCCTCGCACGTCGCACTGACCAATCCAAGACTTCTGGGAACTCGGTATGACAACTCTTACGTTCCATTCTAAGGTGACGGTGACATAAGAGGTTGTCATGGACGCCAACATGGCGAACACTCACTGAGGTGGTTGGTAAGGTGCTGATAAAGACCAAAGATGTACGGTGATTCTGCACCTGGCGGGCCATCGTCGTTCTGAAAATAAGAAAATGAGTGGCTTGTGGGACGGGGGCAGATAAGGGAGGACACCGACGACGAGCAATACTCGGGGGCTGCTGGGGGACATGAGAGCAAGAAGTTCGAGAAGGGAGATGAGGTGGGCTGGTGTTGCCAACGGGCGTCTGTAACGTTCCCATAATTAAAAAAAGTCAGCTGCACACCCGTCCAGAGCACGCTGGCGTTGGAAGCGAGAGTGATTTGTTTGCCCCGCGCGCAACGACAAACCCGCTCGTTGCTACCCATGATCGTCATCTGAATCCGCCATGTCTACTCCAACTGCCAGCTCGACGCCTCTCTCTTTGCCTGCCATCCCGACCCTTCCCCCCATACAGATGCCCGACGAGAGCGACCACAATTCTGTTCGCTCACACCGCTCTTCATCCTCCGTGTCCCATGATGTGAACTCCACTCTCTCTTCCCCAATCGCAACCCGTCCAGCCCCACTCGCTCTCGCTCCTTCGACTCCCCACCCCCTACAACAAAATCTCCGCAAGTCTGTCTCCGTCGATTCCTTCATCGGCTACGAACGAGAGAACTCGTCTACCTCATCTGCTTCGCGGCCTCCTCGAGTCATCACTCACACCCCAGCTGATTCGTCTGGAACTCGCAGGACAGAGCTGTCCGTCGATTCCGCACGTCGTCATGTCACGGAAACCGTCCAATTGTACGTTCGGACCCGTGGCGTGAGTACGAGTACCAGGAGCGACGGTCACGGTTCTCCTGTGGAGCAAAACTTGGAATCCGAGTCCTGGCAGCCTCTGAAAAAGGTGGGCGATAAAAGTAGGAGAGGCTCGGTGAAAGGCAAAGAACAGGCCCGACAATCGCGTCGTCCCGGTGACCTCAAGCTCCCTGCTCGCAACCAACTGCCACCTGTCCCAGTGAACATCCTGCAAAACCAACATCCTCAGCCCGTTCTATGCGATGACGCTCGGCGATTGCATTCCACGACCTCCCTCCAGTCCTTTCCGCGACATTCTTCCCTCACAGACGTCGTATCCGGCCGTGTCAGGAGCGGTAGCCTTGGGTTGCAGGCCAACTCTGGAGGTAGAGGCTTTGTGGTCGATACGGTTCAGCCAATGGTGAGGAGCAGCCTAAATCCATGGATCACCAAGTGAACTGAGACCATGCAGTCGTTCCCTAAGGAGATTTCCATCGCTGTCGTAGGTACGCCTGGTTGTGGAAAGTCCACGTTTGTTGCAGAAGATGCAAGAGGCTATGGTATCGAAGATTTCGTTCCGCTCTTCGCTATGTCAGGAAGTTCAATCTCTACGCCCTTCCGCTGTAAGCCATAAATGTGTTCGCTTGTTAGTCTCTATCCCTCACGTTGTTCAGACACTAGGCGACTCGACTGGGTGAAGCAACGGGAGCCACCAAGTGTCTCGATTGTGATTCACGAATTGGATATAACAAGGCTGACATCGCCCCCTCGAGTAGATGGCATTTTTGTATGTTATGACAGTGGGGATGTATCGTCATTCGTGCCTGTCCCCAACTTTCTCCGTGGGTTCAATGCCAGGCTTTGGCTTTCCTTTGTGGTCGCTTACCATTCACAACTAGGATTGATACATCCAATGAAGTACCCTGTCATTGCGGTCGCTCTAAAGTCTGACCTCCCAGTAGCCGTTGATCCTCAGACTTCCTTGAGTTTATTCCAGCAGCACGACGTTGGCCTGGTACAAGTGAATCATGTCGGAGACGTAGGGAAGATGAGGAAAGCATTCAAGTTTCTGTTGATGTCTATTCTTAGAGTTCCAAGTAAGCCTTTGGACGTCATACTAAATTTTCGTGCTTTAACCGTGTTATGTATACAGGTGCTGACCTGCGAAATCCCGCATCGCCGGAAACGTTGGTCTCTCCATTCTCTTTTGAAATTCGAGGGTCTGCCTCGGCGACGCCTACTGCGTCTTCTGTACCATCGGTTCGCACTACGTCGCAGACAAGCTCTTTCCGACTTTCACCAACGTCTACCCTCCCATCATCGCCTCCTCCACTGGCAACGTCCCCAACGCGTGCCCGCTCAACGTCGGATTTGTTTTCGGAGCACGAGAAAGCGAGGTCTCGCACTTCAAATGAACGCAAGTTATCGAATGCACGAAGTGTCACTAGCCTTATGGCGAGCAACAGCCTCCAGTCACCTTCCGTGTCACCCTCGCATCCAGTGAAAGGTGATTCACTGAATGGACTTGAGGATGATGATCGTCATGTGAACAGAGAGAAAGAGCCGTGAGTATTCATTCTCGCACAACCTTGCTTTCGACTGAGGCTATTGTTGACAAGACGATCGATTCAATACGCTAGTGTAGACGAGCTCCTTGACAAGCTCCTCTTTCTTGCAGTCAGCGGGGATGGTCAGCTCTCGAAGATGATACTATTGTATTTCGTCTGACGTTGATATTCAGATCCAACTTTCGTCGCGCATTTTTTACTCACTTATCGGAGATTTGCTAGTCCTCGAAGCGTCTTACTGGCTATGCAGAAGCGCATGCGGCAGCTTGACAATTCATTAGGCGATCCCATGTTTGCTAGTTATGCTCAGATGAGGTGAGTAGGTCAGTAACTCGCTGCAAGCATCTGATCACCCCCTTGCAGGATTTGTCATCTGCTCGAGACTTGGTTGCATACTTATCCACAGGATTTTGCTGCTCCAGGTGCAGCAGGTGCTTTGGGCGCTTTGGTGAAATCCATTACTGGGAAGAGTCATCTTATGCATTACGGATCCGACTTCGTTCCTTTTCTGGAACACCTTTCAAACATCGTTGATTCCGACTCAGCTTGGGCACACAAGGCCGACCACCTGCTCGACGATGCTGATGATCCCTACAGTATATCGGATGGTGAAGATGAATCACTTGCAGTAACCGCGGATTCGACGTCGTCCAACCTGTCCTCTGTGGCACCCTCCCACGAAAGCTCGATTGGCTTGAATTCAAGAGAGCGTAAACAAAGCTTGCCTTTGACTGCAAAGGCATTGATCATGCCCATCACCTCGTCGCACCCATCTGACGCTACCGAGATATCACCGAAGCAACTTCTCAAAGAACTGAATCGCCAGTCATTAGAATTACAGAACTACGATTGCTCCGAGATCGCTGAAGAGATTACTCGTGTTGAAGCCAAACTATTTATGGAAATAGAGGCATGTCAATTTGCAGAGGGATGTTCTATACCTTTGACATGTTGGTGTTATAGCCGAGACATTGGCTTCGCTATACGCTCACACCCGGTCGCAAAGATCCCGAATCTGACTCTATCTCACGGTTTAACGCTATTTCGAACCATCTTGCAGATTGGTAAATGACATATATGTATCTTGTCCACACCTAACATTTTCGTAGGGTTGTCTCCCTGATCTTGTGTCACGACAAACCCAAAAATCGAGCGAGGCAAATCGAGAAATTTGTTGATATTGCCCACAAGCTTCGTGCTTTGAATAATTATTCTGCCCTCCGCGCTTTCGTTGCCGGAATAAACAATTCGACCTTTCAAGGTGACGATACGATGGAAATATTCAAAACTAAAACGCCAGACCATTACAAGAATCTTTTGTCCTGGGATGTCCTGCTCCAACATAGGGGTGCTCACCAAGCCTATCGGATGGCGCTGAAAAACACTAAAGGAGCATGCATCCCTGCTTTGTGCGTGTCTATATCAACGACTGTAAACAGCTGAAATATATGTCTCACAGGGAAGTGCATATGTCGGATCTCATCCGTGCTCATGAAGGAAACTCAGACGTCAGCGCCGCCGAGGCTAATAAAATTCACTGGGGAAAGTTCAACATGTTTGGGAGATTCATCCAGAGCACAACCCATTGCCAACTACAGTGTCAAATGACATCTGATTACAACTTCCCTGAGCGACCGAAGATTAGGAATCTGGTGTTCAATGAGTATGTGATGCCGGAGGAGGTTAGTATATCCTTCGTTCTAGTCCGAGGACCCTGAACTGAGTAACTGTGCAGATGCAGGTTTCCAGAATAGCACCGGTTTCAGATTCGGATATTGTTGATGAACCATTCAGACCAAGCCTGCCTCGGTCGATCTCCCGAGACGACGGTCACTTTACACAGGGAAGAGACTCTGCTTTCATTCGCAAATTATTCCACCGGTGATGGGCCCCGTATACTTGTACTCGGAAATTCACTAGTGTATCGCCAATCCTTCTGTCTTGGTTCTTTATTATGTTGTCTAACGTCTATCGGATACCCTGTTGCATACGTACTACCACCACTGACCGGGTTGTTTTACCTGACGTAGTGTATGATATTATGCAGCCTTGAATCGGCCACTTCATCCTTTGACGCGATTAATAATACGTGTGAGGATTAAAGCTAATGGCTATGAGTTCCTGTCGACGTTGTTTGGGAGACAAGTGAATCCTTGTTCGTGCCAGCGACGATGCGAATGTCAATGGGTCCAAACCTTCGAAGCGAGTCGCGTTATGTAAGACGCTTTCTATTCCGACTTGTCTATTCCGAGAACAATGACTTTCCACAATAACAAGCAGTCCCAATCCAGTCGTCCCCAGGCCTTTATAAAAGCTGCACCTTTAACGATGGACAATCCATATCTTATTCACCCCCATCTTATTTCTTCTGACCCTGCGGTACTGGTTCATTCGCAGTTGAATCTTGGAGCAGGACTCTCGTTTATCACTCCTTGCGATCATAAAATCTCATCACTACTGCCATGCTCACCGACATCTCGAAAGCTACTACTTTGTACCTCACGCCCGTTCTGATGCTAACGTCTTTATTCCTCGTCCTTTTCGCGTACCTTGCCCCGGCGGCCATGCTACACAGCCAGGTGTCGCTTTTGACGGTAACGCCATCCTCGGTGCTCACACAGCCTGGGTCAAACCAGGTCGTGGATGGCCCCACAATGCTTCTAGGGATGCTAGGTATGTCTTCGATGTCTCAGTGGATGATTAGCAGCTCATACGGTCATAGGGTCGTGTACTAAACCGGACAATTCAGCAAGTCTGACCTGCACATCACCATTAATCCCCCCTCTTTACAGTGTGTACTCTTTTTATCGCCACAGATTCGGATATGAACATAGCTTTGATGCATTAGATACTTCGGTGTTTACGTCAAACACACCTAGCTCGGTTTTGGCAGCACCTCCCACCGTCGCACCGGTATTCCTTGCAGTATCGCTGGCGTTCTCCGTCATTTTCTTCATCATGTTTACTGGAATTTCGTTCCGACATCTGATGGGCAAGGCGGGGAATGTTTGGGAGAATCCAATGGTGCAGCGGACTTCCGCCTGGATTGGTATCTCCTCTTTCCTCGTCGGTATGTAGTACATTGTCAAGCACTAATGTTTCGTACTGAATTTTGTAATTTGTAGGTTTGGCATCTTTCCTGATTGTTCGCATGTACTTTGGGAAGGCGGCAGACGATTTCAACCAGAGCATTCAAGGCCAGGGTGCGAACGGTCCACAACTGATTGCAAATACAAGTAACGCTTTCACGAGTAAGTTGTCATTCGAGGTTTTCCCATCGTGCCTAGATGCTCATCATCGTGCCAGTGGTTTGGGTTGGCTATGCATTTTTTGCTGTGCCAGTAGTAGTTTCCTTGGCAAAGTTACATGTTCTCGCGACAAAATGACCAAGTACTTTACAAGCATGCAAGCATTGGAACAATTTGGACACTCAGCTTACTGTAGCTTTCTACAATCTCTGTATCTTCATCGATCCATTGCAGCTTGATTTATATAATCACGCTAACGGACTATGCATGTGTTCTTAGAGCTTTCCTCACATCCAAGTCTGATTGTTAGGTCCAAGCTAGAGATGGAGGCTATGTAGGACATAGTTGATTTTTCAGAGGTTGAACTCATCAGACTTGTCCACTGCAAGGCTGGTTCCCAGGTCATGGCATCCCCTTTCATTTCGCTGTCCCCCCAGCGCCAGTCGGTATAATGTTTTTAGAGTGGAGGCTGCTCATACGATTTCAGTAATATGGATCTCGGGCCGAGGTCTTCACTCGCACTTAGTTACAATCGCCGCTTCAAATAGTTCCATATGTACTCGAGAGCGTTTGCTTTTTTTCTCGACAAAACTTTGTTGATGTGAGTTCCAGCTATTCTTTTGCATGCACTCGCGATGAGCGTTGTATAATCAACCACCACTGGCACCTCTTAGTCGACTTGATGCAGAGTTACAGCCTCACGGCCTCTGTATCACTGACATTACCGACTCTCTGATTCTTGTCGTTCTATATGGATCCTTTCCCTTTCGCAGGCTGACACCTCTTATTTTTCAGAATCTCCGATTTAACGCTTCCGCAACCGGGACTCCGTCACAGAACTTCCTCTTGGATCCCGTGATATACCCGTGTTCTGTGCATGGCTTCATATCAGAATGACTTTCTCTCGATATCGTCCTTATCTCCTTGGCATGTGTACGCCTAGACCAGAGTGTTCCCAGCCATTCTTTTATATATTCCAGCGGCGTGTTACCCACTGGGTGCCGCTATCGTTGCTCACATCACATCACAATGCCATCCTGGTCTGATCTTGCTGCCGACAAGAAACACCGTCAGCAGAAAGCGATTCCCCGAGAGTGGTTAATCACTCCACCACCAGAAACAACGCTCGACGTGATTGGCTTTCCTGAGACGTGCGGTCTCTTGACACCACAAGAACTTGCGATCACGAACGAGGACGTCGGCATCTTGCTGCAAAAGCTTGCGAGTGGTGAATGGTCCGCCGTTAACGTCACAACTGCATTCTACAAACGGGCCATAATCGCTCAACAACTAGTAAATTTTTTCCTGGTCGTGGTTCGTTGCTATGGTTGACGAGAACTAGGTGAATTGCTTGACCGAAATATTTGTCGAACGTGCACTTGCTCGCGCCACTGAATTAGACAACATATTGAAGAAGACTGGAAAAGTCGTTGGTCCACTTCATGGACTGCCTATATCCTTAAAGGACCAGCTATGCATCAAGGGCTTAGAGACAACGATGGGCTATGTATCTTGGATTGGAAAATATGCAGAAAAGAATGCGGTACTTGTTGACATTTTGGAAGAGTGCGGAGCTGTCCTTTTCGTAAGGACGAATGTGCCGCAAACATTGATGGTGCGCTGGAATTGTCTGGTCTTCGCAATTATGATGGTCATGCTTATTGAAATATACACTCCAGTGGCCTGAAACTTTCAATAATATTTTTGGCAGGACGACCAACCCCTACAACCGTTCACTGACTTGCGGGGGTTCCTCTGGGGGAGAGGGTGCTTTGGCTGCCTTGAGAGGCAGCCCCATAGGTGTTGGTTCTGACATTGGAGGGTGCATACCTCTCGAGAATTGACGAATGGTCCGCTAATCTACTCCCAGCTCCGTACGGATCCCTGCTGCGATGTGTGGCGTGTACGGGCTAAGGCCTTCTTACGGTCGAGTGCCTTATGGTGGTGCTCTAAATTCCTTGGAAGGACAGGACTCCGTGTTGTCCGTCTTCGGCCCTATCACCAATAGCATCTCGGGACTGAAGACGTTCATGGAAGCGGTCATAAAAGCGAAACCCTGGTTGAAAGACCCATTGGCCATGCACAAGAAATGGGACGAAGACGAATACCAGCTCAAAGATCGTGACAATGGTCAAAAGCTTTGCTTCGCGATCATGTGGGATGACGGTGTTTGCCTCCCGCATCCTCCCATAACAAGAGCGCTTAAACGAGTCCAAGCTGCGCTCACAGCGGCTGGTCACAAGGGTGTGCTAACGTTTATGCAGTTTCATCCTATTTTTTTTCTGACGTACCATGTAGTCATCACGTGGTACCCGATTGAACACAATAAGCTAGGTGATTTAACGGTATGTGATGTTGACTTGCATTTGTCGAGACGTGAGGCAATTTGCCCTTTGTTTAAAGAGGGATATATGGAATGCCGGCTCCACCGAAGATTTCGCGATTGCCGCCTCAGAGAGTGGAGAGCCAATTATCTCCACCATGATTCCGGACAGTAACGAAGCTACTGTCGCACCCTTTCGTCCCAAGATGGGTGGTCTCACTGCTTACCAGCTTTGGCAAGTACAAAAAGCGAAAAGCGCTCTCCGCACCACATACTTGGAGCACTGGAACAGCACCGTAGCAAGCACGGGAACGAGCCGGCCAGTGGATGCCATTATCTGCCCCGCAGCCCCTTATCCAGCCCCCCCTCATGGACAGAACAGGTCGGTGATGCCAGTTGGGGATTTTATTCTTTCATTAATAAAACCCGACTATCAGGTACACCAATTACACGACAGTGTGGAATGCACTCGACTATACTGCGTCGATTTTCCCTGTGACCACTGTTGATCCCGCCCTTGACGTAAAGCAACCTCGCGAAAGCTTTATCAACGCTTTCGACCAGGCGGTTCACGAGATGTGTATGTTGTTGTTTCTGGGACACGTTGCGCCTTGCTAAGGATTTTTTTAGACCGACCCGAGGTGCTCCAAGGCGTCCCCGTATGTTTACAACTTGTAGGGCGTACGTTGGAGGAGGAAGGTGTTATCGCAATGACCGAGATCGTCGACGCCGCACTCAAGAATACCAATGCGCGATCGTAGCCTGTCGCAGATAGGATCATAGGCAGTAGCATGAACAAGAATGTAATCAAAGTTTGGCTGAGTGAAATGGCTGTGCTTCGTTCACAAAAATGCCCGCGGCGCCCATCCCGCTACCCACACACATGCTTGTGCAAAGCACTTTCTCGTTTCTCCGACGCAGTTCAGCCAGTCCGGTCACTACTTGACGCACACCAGCTACGAACGGATTCAGTCACCTGAGTAAAGGATTTAAGAGGGACTCACTCATCCCGAGAGGATGTGTCACAGCTATTGCGCCACCACTGCAGAGATTGCTCAGATACATCATAATTCGTATGCGAAAATCGTACTTTGGGTTGATCTTGCTTATCGGGATTCCAAGCTCTTCTACGCAGTACGCGAACTGTGATGCGAACGCTTCGTTGATCTGCATAGATCGAACAGTAAGCGCCATCCGAAAATGAGAGGTGAAGTCATCAAACCTCGTAGATGTCGATGTCTTCCTTCGACAGGCCGAGCTGGGATAGGACCTTGGTAATAGCTGCAATGGGGCCGACGCCCATGTACTTTGGCTCGACGCCTTGGGCGTGTCCTCAGGCTGCGAGTTCGATCATGCTAGACCTGAGGTAACATACCAACGACCGCACATCCGACCCATTTCCCCAAGATGTCCATGCCCTCAGCCAGTGCTCTTTCCCTTGTCGTTAGGATGCACAGTGCAGCACCGTCACCGATGCCGCTGGCATTACCTGCTGTAGTAGTGTTCTCGCCCCAATCAGGAAACACGGGCTTCAAAGCAGTAAGGGATTCCATGGTCACGCCGGGACGAATAGTATCGTCTGTGGAGATGACAGATCCACGTATTTCGGTTGGAATGATTTCCTCTGCAAATATACCTTTTGCGAGAGCCTGCCCAGGCTCAACCGTGAAAAACCCATTGTCTTTTGATAAGATATAACAGGTACCTGGTGGGCTCTGGTGTGCGAAATCAGTGCATACTCGTCCTGCTTGCTACGCGAGACCTTGTATGTCTGTGCAACCATTTCGGCAGTCCACCCCATAGGCTGGAGTTGGGCAACCTCAATGCAAGCAGTGGGGCGAGGCTTCAATCTCATACCTGAATACAGTCATGTGCTTGCGAATTGTTGTCAACTGCCTCAGCAATAACTGGCGTTGGGCGAGCACTGATCGTCCGTTGTGCGAAAGACGTTAACCGCTTGAGGAGTCACTCACTTGAGTGTCATGTTCTCGACACCAACCGCAACACCAAGAGATATTTCCTTTGACTTGATTGCGTGGGCGACGTTCCGAATGGCCATGAGACCGGAGGCACACAACCTGTTTACTGTTGATACGGGCACTTCATGGGGTATACCAGCAGCCAAAGCAGCCGCACGGGAGGCATAGGCAGGAGAGGGTGGATGGCAAGTTCCTGGCGACGGGTCTACGTTACACACTTATGAACTCTGAGAAATGCTACCTACCGACGCATATATCCTCTATTTTTCGGGGGTCGAGTCCTGTCTCTTTAATAGTCGCCTGCAAGAAGCTATGGGTATCTTGTCATTTGCACCGGTCACCAAGCGCACCTTGTACAATGCTTGCATCATCTCGTCGACAGGAAAGTCTTTGAACTGGCCCTTTCGGTTCTTGCCCATCGCAGTACGCTTTGCAAACGTGATGACCACATCGTCCGAACGTTTCTCCAGGACAGCGGCAAGGCCTTGCGTGGTGTGTGTGGAGATTGCTCGCATTGCGAGAATAGAAACTCTGGAGCGAAGTGTGGACAGGTTGAACATGAAGAACTCTAGAAAAAAGCGACGTGATCCGACTCCTTGCTTGAAGGATCTAACGGTCTCATGATGACCCGCTTATGGGGGAAACGAATGCCAGTGATATATTCATGTCACACATCTCACAATCAGGCGCTCCGCCAACACAACCACAACTCTACTCGTCCCAATATTGCAGTCCTTTAGCGCATCTCTGGTTAAGATGTCTAACTCGTTGTCCAGCAGGTCAAGGTCACGTATGGGCTACCTTCCTAGCTGAACCAGTGCGGTTCGCGGCGGACAATGCCAAGACTAGAATGCTAGAATACGGAGCTTAACGAGGTTTGTAGAATGGATTGTCCCGAAAGACGTACGTGAATATCCCTATGACGAGGACCTATCTACAGCCTTGATGGTCTTAGACAAAGTGTTATATGTACTGCTAAAGGGGTTCTTGGACTGCTGCCTGGACTTTGCAATGATAGTATCATAACAGCTTCTGCAGGCATGATGGGCAAGCTTGACTCCTCCACAAGCTGGGCAGTTGACAATATCTGCGAAGAACAGCGGTCAGAACAAGTAGCGGTCAAAATATAGTGCGACGTGCTCTGCTTGTCCTTGAGCCCCTTGTTGGCACTACGCATCGATTTTCGGGAATGGGATATTTTGCTTTTGGGTACGGCGAGGACTATTGAGGGAAGGAGGTCGAGGAGGGGCTGCAGCATAGGCAGTGCCAGGTTGAATGGGGTGTGCGTCACGAAAAACGCCGGTGCAGACGTGGGGCGCATCAGCCATGGCAGGCCAAATGTAGAGAAAAACGAGCGCGTCTGATGGAGTGTAAGGGCCGCCATGGTGGGCAAATATTGGAGTGCGGAGAGAGAGAACTCTTTCGGAAGTTTTTGTTCTCGGGTCAGATTACAGCCACGCCAGGTTTCTCCGCAACCATCATGTTCAAGCTCACGCGCCCTGTGCTACACCAAGTTGTCAAGAAGACAACAGGGATTACAGGTCTCGCAGTACACCCGAATCCGCTCCCGGTACTCACAGAGACATACAAATCCACCCTTTCAGTGCTATCTTCGATACCTTCAACGTCTGTCTACAGGCAGGGTGTTGAGGCTCTTACGAAACACAAGCTCAACATCGTGCAGGGAGCAAATGAAGACATAACTACCGTGGAGAGGCAGCTGGATGAGGGACAAATTGAAGAGTCTCTGGACATTGCAAAAGACGAGCTGAAACTCGCTCAGAGCATGTTGGAGTGGAAAGTGTAGGTGGCCCATGCCGCTGGGGCCTTAGACAGGACTGATCATCACACAGTTGGGAGGCATTGGAGGAAAAGCCACCAGCAGCTCAATGGGAGTACTTTGGGAACGAGTCGAGACCAATGTCATGTTCATGACTGTGTGATGGAGGAATAGCTTTCCGTTACTCGGAGACGTGACTACGACATCATTTGATTCGAAGAATACTGCAAAATAAGATTGTTAAACGTCGTGGGGCTAGTCCAGCGGGTAGATCCATGTCAGGACTCCACCCAGCCCCGAGGACTACAATGGAACTAGGTTGCACTGTAACACATTCCTTTTATACTTGATGACTGCAAAATTTTCATTGGAGATTGTCGGCTAAGAAAATTTCCAAGGGAGGTGATGTACAGGGAGAGCGACCATGGAACAAGATTTTTTTTTCGCTTTCATGCTACGTAAAAGCAAGCAACACCATTGTTTGAATCCAACCGGTTGTGACTGACACACCGAACCGTAACCTGTACAACGATCGGGGAGTGGGACAGAAGAGCACGCGTCAAGGTTTGTCAGGAGCATTTGCTACGAGAGGGAAGGGAAAGCGATCTCGTCATCGACGTTGACGTTGCCAGATGCGGTACCGTTGGCGGCAGCGCGTCCCCTACCGCCGCGACCACGACCACCACGACCTCTGCCCTCACTTCTGTCACCACGTCCACGTCCACCACGCGTGGGACGTTCAAAGTGGGCATCAATCTCGAGGAAGACCTTTTCTTTCTTCTCCGTGCGTGTTTTGGGAGTAGACTTTATCTAAGGAGGACTTAGGAGTGGGATGGGGAGGATAGGGCGAGAGGCTACCTTCCCGGAGAAGTAGGTTTCGCCTTCACCTTTCTCCAAACGGATTGTGCCTTCCCAGATTGCGTCTGTTGCGCCTTCGTTTGCCTTGCGGGTCTCGAGTTTTGGAAGGAGAACGGTCTCTCTTTCTTCCTGCTGCGCGAGGTACTGGTCGAGAGTGAGTGTGTTGTCTTCTTCTTCTGGGTCTCTGTCTCTTCTGCGGGCACTCTCTGGTTTCTCGTCGTCTGGGGATTGTTCTGGAGCAGGTTCCTGGGGAGGAGCACCCCAGTCGCCGGCGGAGGTATCTGCGGGGGCAGCCCAGGCATTCAAGCCGCCAGATTCTGCGGCGGCGTCAATTGTCGCGGCTTCTTCTACCTTGAGTTCGGCATCGCCATCGTCGCCACCCCAGCCGTTGTGTATTTTCTTGTCAGAGTCGCTGAAAGGGTATGAGGAAGGGAGAGAGGGAAGGAAGGAGACGCACATCTTTCCGGTGGCACTGTGCCTGTCAAAGGTGCGGCCTCTGCCACGGTTGCCACCACGGCCTCTGCCGCGGCCCTCTTTGCGATCGCCATCGGCTGTGGGGAGAGAATGAGATGAGTTAGGGAAAGAAAGGGGGAAGGGACCGACGCCGTCTCTGTTTGGCATCTGAGGCGACAGGGGGATCCTCGGAGGAGGGGGGTTCGCGATCAGTGTTTTGGCGAGAGCCACCACGCTGGTAGTATTTTCCGCCACGCGTGGCGGGGCCACCCCTCGCACGCTTGGCAGAGGCGGAGGGCTGCTGGGGGGGGGGTTCGGTTGCGGCGGGGGGAGGGGGAGAAGGGGGACGAGCGTCGTCCTCTGGGGTGGGTGGGATGTGAGGGGTGAGGGGGAGCAGGAGAAGAAGGAAAGACTAACCGTCGAGGATGGCAAACGGGTTTCGAGTGGCCACCGACATGGTGGAGTGCAGGATGTCGACAAGATTGACTTCGCCGTACCACCACTCTCCGGGGTCCCACTCAGCCACTCCCGGTCCTGTACAGTTTTTGCCACAAAACCACTTGGCTAATTCAGACTCCGCATCAACAGGTCCGTCTCTCCCAAATATCTTGTCTGTCGTCGTGCTCACTCCTCTTCACAGCCTCCAAAAGCATCTCGACGACGACCAGTCCCCCTCTCGAGGATGGGGCAGGTCGAGGACCTTGAGACCGTTGATCGGCTGGAGAGAGAATCGGATGGGACTTGGGTGCGGTGTCTCCGTTGGATGGCCGTTTGGATGGTCTTTCGTGTGGATCTCATCGCAATGTCTCGTTGTACATATGCGCTGTAATTGAATTGTGTGAATCCGATCTCTGTTGGATACATCCATGTCCCCACGAAGAATGGATATTTCTTCTCTCCTCCGCGACCCGTCCCCCCCTCCCTATGACCCCGCCGACGCTCACACCCCCCGACGCACCGACAGACCCCGCACCATCGATGCCCTCCTCCACCACCCACAGCCACCCGACCATCCCCCCGCCTCTCTCCTCTCCATCCTCAACAGCCCTTCCAGAGACTCTCGTCCTTCCTTCCCCGACTCTCCAAATCAGCGCCCCCTCCGCACCGCACAGCCCCCCAGCGCCCTCCACCCGAGCTACTATACCTCCTCTCTCTCCCATCCTCCAACCCCGACCCACCACGCCCCCCTCAACCAGCTCGCCTCTCCCGCTGACCACCCACACCCACGTCCCCCCTTCCTAGGCCTCGACGCACTCGTCCACGTCGCTTCCGAAGAACGCCGAAGAATTACCGCCGTCTCTGCGTCCTCTATTCCAGACAGAGACTCCGAGAGAGACCTCCCCCTTGCGACCCACCCCGATCGCGACCGCCTCACAGAACGAGACCATCCAGCCGTTCGTCCCCACTCCTCCTTTATTAACGATCATGATCGGCTCTCCAGGTACTACACCTATCCCCTTCCCTCCTATTCCGCACCCCTCCATCGCCATCCTGATCTCTCTCCTCCCCCCCAAGACAATTCCAGGCCCCACAAACGCGCTCGTGATACAGGCCCTCCTTCACCATCTCCGGAACCTTGGTTCCCTCTCGTCGCAGGTCCACTCGCATCTCCAACCACCCGTCACCACCCATCGGCTAGTCCAACCAGCAATTACCCGACCCTGCGACGGCAACCCACGGAACCTACTCGGTCCGCACCAGCTCTCTTGGCGGGCCCCGCCGATGACATTCGTACCATCCCTCATTCACCTTCCGTTTCTCTCCAACACACGCCCCCATTCTTACACCCACTCCACCCTTCTCAACTGCCTATCCATTCGTCTCCTCGCAACAATTCTCCTCACCGTCATTCTCCCCAGCACCTTCGTTCGCAACACCATCCTTCTCCGATCCAGGCTGGTTCCATCATATCCGCATTTGCAGAGGCCGATGCCATGTCTCTGCGGTACGGCTATGGTCCAAGAATGGCAGGGGGTATCGAAGTCCTCTCCAGTGACCCATCTTCTATAAGAGACCTGCCAAGACCCAATCCGTCAAATTGCCAGAGCCCGGGACGTGGCGTGTCCACGGAAGGGTTTGTATCCGAGTCGCGCGCGGAATGTGCTAGTCACGAACCTCCACAGCTGTCTCCTGTCCCGAGGCGGGCCTTTCCTACGGACAGTGATAGACATCAAGTAAACGCGATCGCCAACCAGGTAGAGGGTCAAGAGTGTGTGTTACTTCGAGAGCGGGTACGATCACGTCCTCCCCATTCGCCACTGGTCGGCGTCACGACGGACAACGGCAAAAGTATGGTCATACCTGTGGAGGAGGCCGACTTTCCTGCACAACCTCCCTCGGAGCGCCACCCAATCCGCGTTTGGGAAGAGCAACCAACACCTCGTGAGACATCTCGACGCGTCCCGCCGCGACACATGCCAGACATCGTATATAGTCCCGCGGAAGGGCGTACGTGGTCGGGAGCAAGTGAAAGCGGACGTGGTGAGCGACCAGCCAAAGGCGATCGGGAAACGGAGTTACGGCAGGATGTCGCGGAAGATGGTGTGCTGCCTCCAATTCGTCTTTTTTTCCGCGCTGGCTCAACGCCACTTTCATAGTACCTACGCCTCCACCATCCACTTGCAAGGAGCCATCGCCACCTCGTGCCCCAACACTAGAACCTTTACCGTCTGACTCGCGAACACCCAACGAAGGAGCCCACCTCGATCCTCCACCGTTATTACCGACTCCAATGGAGCCCCGGCCACCCGTACAGTCTGAGCCACAACCACCCGTTCCACGAACCTCACATGCGCCAGCCTCTCCCGTCCTCCATCTTCACCTCAAGAATTTTGAGACCCGGTCTGAGCTCCAGCCCGAGCGTTCCGATACGCAGGTAGACGCGAGTACCAGTGCCCCGCTCACGTTTTCCGACTTCACCATTGTCAAGCCATTATTAGGCAAAGCAGAGCTGATGCCAGAGGTCATGGACACGGACGACATCCTCATGGCTAATCCACTTCTCCGCCAGCCGTCTCCGGAACTTGCTCAACCTGTGTTAGCCAAGGAACCAGGGACGTTCGAACTGTCAATGCATCCAACCCATGCCAACGTTTCGCAAAGCACAAGTAGGAGCCCCTCGCAACAACCCCTTCCCATACCCTCACCCACTAAAGACGAGCATAATGCACCTCTTGAGGACATATTGATATCCCCGCCTATCCAGCCAGAGCCACCTTCCCGCCGGTCTCTCGAACCAGAGTATACCGAGCAAGAACCACCAATTCCGGAGCAAACGATGATGGATGTAGATGAAGAACTTTTGAGTCTTGTCGAAGACCATCCTGTTCGTGCCGTCCCTGCGATGTCAAAGGCGCAAATCGAGTCGAGGTTTCCTCTACCGTCCTTGGTAGGTCAAAGCATTGGCGCAGGCGCTGAACAGGGTTCGAGCGAAGCCTCTGATGTCCTGTCTTTGACGCTGTCTTCCCGACCCCCCAAGGCCCCCCCTCTTATGACAGACGAGGAGAAAGATCGAGCGTCTATTTTCCTTCCAGCAGCACGCAACAAGAAAGCTGAAAAGGACAAGACCACTTTGGTCACTGGTACAACGACCGGAAGCAGAAAGAAAAAGGAAGGAACGTCAAAAGTACGTACACCGTATTTCATTATACGGCCGACCATTCCTGAAGTCCCTCTCCGATCAGCCTGCCGCTAAACCAAAACAGCCTCCCAAACCACGAACCAAATCCGTTCCCAAATCTAAAGTCAGACCCAATGTTGCGGATACTTCTTCAAAAGTCAGCATCCCCAAAGGCGCAGTAAACGTCAAAACCCGGTCGCGCTCTACCTCTGTCATACCATGCACTGTGGATGATGTTGTCCCAGAACCAGAGGCAGACGAGAGCGACAAAGAGGATGATAAACTCTACTGCGTATGCAAGACGCGGTATGACGAAGACCGGATGATGATTGCGTGTGACCGGTGAGTATCGGGATGGATCACAATGATTCGTGTACAACTCAAAGCGATAGTAGTTGTGACGAATGGTTCCATACATTGTGTGTCAATACGCCAGACCTAGAAATCGATCTCGTTGATCAATTCATATGTCCCCCGTGCATCGAAAGTGGGTATCTGTGGTCTTGTATGCTCTCAGTAATCTGTTCAGCTTATACGTATCGCCTCAGAACATCCACATCTGCGGACGACGTGGAAACGGCGATGTCTCTTTGGACTCCAACACGATAATTCTTCGTCACCCGAAGCATGTCACAAGCCGTCGCGTGGCGCGTTCTCAAAATACTGCTCTGACGACTGTGGCATAAAGTACATGCAAACACGCATTGCACAGTGGGAGAAATCGGGCGGTGCGCGCGGCCTATTATGGGAGAGTGTCAAGAACACCGCAAAACGAGAAGGTGTAGTGGTCTGCGCCGAGACGAACGTGGCAAGCCCTCCTAGCACGATGAACGTTGACACCAACGACTCGGAACGCAAACCTCTCGACTTTGCAGCGAAGCGAAGAGCCAAGTGCGAGGTTGCTCGCCTAAACGCACGCCTCGAGGAGGTGGTCCAGGAGCGTGAGTTCATGAAGCATGAATTGGACATGGTGGTGTGGCGCGAGAAAGTAGTGGAACTTGCTTCTGAGAGAGCAGAGAATGTGGAGGAGTGTGGATGGGACCAGAGACTCTGTTTTGGTGAGGAGGAATGGGCAGACTTTGGTCCGGAGGTGTTAGAGAGTTATGAGGAGGAGCGCGTGAAGGTGGAGTCGGGGGACGATGGCATGTCGCCTGATGCCGTCTCCGCCATGCATGGTGAATGGTGGTGTACTGGCAAGAAGAAGTGTGAGCGTCACGTAGGGTAAGCCCCCGCCATAGGTTCCTTGTTCACCTGTTTGACGGTTTGTTAGTTGGCAGAAGCTTCGCGCTGCAGAAGTCTCATTTGACAAAGAGACAAAAGAAGGGATTCTGCTCAAACTTACGACGCGCGAGCGCGAGATACGCAAATGCATTGAAGACATACTCTAGCCACAGCCAACCGGCACCTTGCAAGCTCCATCCGAACCCCAATGTTCCACAGGCCACATTTCTGAAGGGGCGACAAAAAGATCATCGTAGCTACGTATAATATACTACACCCTGTTGTTCCGCCATTGGCGACTCGGCAGTGATATACACTGGATGTTGTAACCATGTCCCAATTTCTTTCTACCTATAGAACACGCAACGTGTAAGGGAGACCAATGCAATAACTGTGTTCCCATCAGTACCCATCCCCCTCGCCTCCTTCTTTACAGAACCCCTTTTGTTCATACAGAACCTTTGCCTTGAAATCCTCGCGAGCTTTCTTCTTGGCAATGTCGTTTTTGTGATATGGATCCAGAAATTGATAATCGACTTGTCGTAACTGGACATCGTCCTCTTGATCGAGGTCCTGGGTAGACAAAGTGGTCAGCACACCAAGCGAGAACATCCGCACTGGCAGTCGCACGATTTCGCCCAATAATACTACGTTCTCCCCTCGAATGAGGAAGAGGCCATGCCAGTGCTCCGCAAACGCGCTACCATGGTATATCCGTTCGACGGTATCTTCAAGTACAAGGTTTGCTGTTGCCAAACGCCAGTGAGAATCAGCAATAACACCAGACATGTTTCGCCGACACACACCAAATTGATCGTAAGAGCGCAATACACCATGCAACTTTCGACCGTCTCTGAGGACCACCAGCATCTTTCCTAAGCCGGAGTATCATAAACGGGACAAGGTAATTATGGAGATGGCTCAGGGTGTTTGCTGGTGTGGAGTTGACTTGGCAGACGTACTGTCCACACAATCTACCAAGGATCCCGACGTCGTGAACGGGATGAGTGAATCCATGAGTCTCCCGTGCTGCTCCCAGGCAGCCAATAAGTAGAGAAAAAAGACAAAAGGAACGGCCAGTAATTATTTGGATGGTGTTGTGTGCCGAAGGGGCTCTGCAAATCTAAGATTCAAAGGCGCTGTGGGGTGTCTTCTTGGAGAGGGTGTACGGTATGGCAATTGAAAGCTATTGTCAGCAAGCTGATATGGCCGAGTCGTTAAGGCGAGTGATTTGAATACCCATCATCACTTGGGCATTGCCCGCGTAGGTTCAAATCCTGCTGTCAGCGAATTTTTTTCGATACCTGAGTGGTGGACCCACCACCGACCTCACTGTTTCAAAATCATCCATGATTGAGACGATTTATATTTCCAGGCATGGTAAGACTCTCACCGTCCATCCTTTTCTGTGAACCTGTGAATATCTTGCAGGCTTTAGAGCCAACTGGGTGACCTCAAGCTGGTCAGTAGAGGTCGTCGTATTACAGCCGACATTTCACATGAGAGCCATGGTATAGGACGACCCCAACGGGTCTCGCCAGAGATCCTCCTCTAGCTGCATACGGAGAAGTAAGAGAGCCAATTCTATGCCCCGCTCATCCTACACACTACATCGCAGGCTCAAGCTATAGAGTTGGCATTATACCTAGAGTCGCTCCCAAAGGACAAACAACCAAGTGCAATCTTTAGTTCCCCATACTGTAAGCAGCTGCCTTTCATCATCTGGTTTGTGAGCGACCGTACTGTGTATAGATCGTTGCCTTCAAACATCCAAACCCGTCGCAGAGCACTTGTCTCTTCCGATCTATGTCGAGCACGGTCTGGTTACCTTTGCATGACACTTTCTGACTCCTGACAGACGCATACAGGATTATCGGAGTGGTATTCCCCTGTTGCCCCGGGCACAGGCTTGTTTCCTCGGCCAAAAAGTGCCATCGAATTGCGGACTGTGCTACCCGAGATCAGTCCATCCTGGAATACGGTGGAAATCGATCCTTCCTGGAACTCTGTCTGGCTCCCCCCTCGCAAGGGAGAAAGCCTAGAAGGAATCCACGCACGGATGTCCGACTTTCTCAGGTGCCTCATCCACCAGATCGACACACGATCGGACATGCGCCATCACAAGCACATTCTACTCCTCTCCCATGCAGCACCGATCATCGCGATGTGCAGACATCTTCTTGCGCGACCAGAGTTGCCGCTTCGAGTCGGTTGTTGCACGCTGTCTCAGTTTTCTCGCAAGCACGACGCTACTGGCGGGCAAGAGGCTCCGCGGTGGGAAGCGGTATCACTGGCCTCCTGTGCCCATTTGACCGACCAAGCGTCCCTGAGGGACTGGGGATTTGAGGATATCGTGACTAATGACATTACTGGCAAGGTGTGTCTCCAACCAAGATCCTGAAGAAAGCTCACAACGTCCGTGGATAGGTCGTCCATGATGTTGGAATACCAGGTACAGAAGGAGAGGCGGACGACACATTTGGGCCACAGATCTGCTCCAGCATGCTATAAGTTACCAAGTTTAGAGGATGACATACCCTGTTAGATGACAGTATCATACGGAGTAAACCCAGTGCTCAGCGCTCATCTTTTATCGCGGCAAGTATGTTTACATTCTAGTTACATCTGACGACTAGTACACTTTTCGAAAGATCTCTACGGGAGCGAGATGTATGCGCTCGCGTAACTCACACTGGAGCCTGTAACATTGGTACACTTGCTGCTCTGTTCGTATCGTACGAACTGCAGTTTCGCTTTCTTACCCTCCTTCTCGACCTCAGAAAGGATACCAAGAAGTACACCTATCGGTTTCCTCCCACAGATGGTGTTGCCTGTTCGGTCTAGATACTCCAGGAATTTCACGTGCGAATCTGCCGCAGGGGAGTCCCCCCCGGACGATGGCGACATGGTCAGAATATCCAAGGCTTCCTGATCTAAATCGCGTATTGAAGCGTAGATTGGTCTCTGGGACAAGTTCTTGTGAGCGCCGTGGCTCTTGAGATAAATGCCGGAGACGTCGCTGGGGAGTGGCTCTGGATAGTAGAACGTGTATCCGTACGATCTACCCCTATTGACAATCGATTAGGAAAATCGCTGCAATAAGAATAACTCACCAATGACAGAAATCGCTCGAAATCACGAAGAAATTCTCCGGATCAGCAAAATAAGGCGCGAGGATATTTCCATAGACTTTTTGCTGGGAATGGTTGATAGAACCAACAAGAATTGGCACCACTGTGATATTAGAGCTTGCATGGCACATGTTAGTGGGATAAAGGAGTCGGGCGGATAACTGACTCTTTGAAGATCTGATACACGTATGGGAGGTGCATCTCGATGCTATGCTCGTCCCTGTCCGTGCCAATTGACATGGTCCCGAATTTGCCTGTGCTCTTCAGGTCTCCTATAACTGGGGAGGCAGTCACGATCTGCCCATTTTCAATGAAATTTCGTCGCAGCTACTTACTCTCCTTGTCAAGACATAGCTTCCCCAAAGGCGTGGCGTAAAAATCGCAGCCAGAAAGATCACAGCGGTTCAAATGGACGTGATGTGCAGGGCCGAGAATGAAGACCCGCTTACTTTGATGATACGAGTGAGATCGGTGTTATCCAAGTTTAAAAGGACTCACATTCCTTTCGTATCTATGCATCTATACGCCCAAGCAGCAGCGCGTCCTGACCACGTGTAACCAGCGTGTCTGTGGATGTGTGGTCAGACCCCAGACGGCTGGATAAGACGGGAGTGCAAACGAACGGAGCAATAATCGCTCTGCATCCCGCGATGGGAGGTGCAAAATCTTGTTCATCTGTCGATTGCACGGCTGCTAGCCATCCACCCAACTGCTCGCCTAACACCTGGGCTGTGACGAATCATTCGTGGCGTGAAGAGCTATCCAAGTGTTGCACGAGATCTACCATCACTTTCGTACCAGGATCCAGCGTGCTCCGCAGGTCTGCGCATGGACAGGGTGGTTAGATGGGGAATGGGTTGAGACACACACTTGCCTTGTGTTACTCATGGTATCCTGCGGGGACAGCGGACGTGCAGGTCTGTGAAAGAAGTGTAGGAGAGTCGACCGCATTAGGAAAGCTGGGTTAGGTACAGACTTGGTACATGCACGGCGGGACAGCAAGTCATAATGCATGATGGGCTTTCAATTGAAGCACACTCGCACGGCTACCTCCAGTATATGGAATGGATACATATGACAAAAGAAAACACGACAACAAACTACTCCTCTGACCGTAGACGTGCAGCAGGGTTCGTCACCTTGACGCCAAGGGCCTTGGCCCTTTGATGAACAGATGTCACCAAGTGATCAGATGTTGTCAGATGGTATAACGTACCGCTCGAGAATCAGGGTACGGTTTCGGCTGCTAACATTGTGTGCGATCTCTGCAGCGTAGCTTTTGTTGTGCATGAGAAGGATGTCCACCTCCTTGACATTGCTAACGAGGAACTTCTTGTAGCCATTGGGAAGTAGGTGACGAGTCTATGGGCAGTAGGTACAGCCTGATGTCGACTCGGAAGAAGTGTCTTACCTTTTTGTTGCTCCCGTAGCCAATCTTGGGCATCGGAAGCTGCCCTTTGAAACGGCGCCTCACTCTGTTGTCGATACCCTTTGGTTTTCGCCATGCCTCCTTGACACTGTGGTAACGATCGGACTGGTGGCGCCTGAATGGGAAGATGAGAGACTACGAGGAAGTCATAAGGGGTCCACGAACTTGAATGACTTGGTGCGCTTTTTGACAATAGGGATCTTGACGGCCATGGCGATCTGAGGAGAGGTGTCAGCATAGAGTCATGTTTGGGTGTTTGCAAGGGAGCGCAAAGACTGGATCATCCGTGCATCCAACCGTGCATCCACCGTCAGCGTCTCCTTTCCGGGACTCGAAACACTCGGAACATGATATGACATCCGTTGCGAGTTCCTGGGAGAGCGTACTCACGATTTCTGAGCTGGAGGAGGACGATCTGGGTGGGTACGACAATGGCGGCTCCCTGGTACGAGGAGCAAGGGACAAATACGTGTCAATACCCGTGGCTGTGTTGTAGACCCTAAGTAGCTGATTAGTACGTTTTTGATCAGTCTTTTACTGCGCCTCCCACTGCTCATCCAACTTGTCCAGGAGCACAGCTGCTGTTGGCACCGCCGTTTGAACGGAAATAATTGGCAGACGAAGCGCGGCCCAGTAACAAGTAAAACCATCAGCGATCAGCTGTCGTTCCCTAAAGTCTTATCCGCACGGTCGACCGCTCAATCAGTCAGATCCTGCTCTCCTGTTTAGTCCCTTTTATGCTCGCAGAGTCCGCTCTTGATCTCACATTTGACGATGATGACTGGCTTGCTCCCGCACCGCCTATGCTCCACAGGGCAGCTAGCGTAGGCAATAGCTGGGGTGTCACTTGTATCGGACGTGGCTTCGACTGGAGCTCCAATGATGACCACCCTTCACGACCACCCCCCACCAGCCCCTCCCCCGACAACAAAAACCAGCTATCCGTCCCTGATCTCCCAAAATGCACGCCTATGAAATCTCCAACCGCACCCCGACGGTCTCCAATATCCGTGGTCACTACTCCCGCACTCGAGTCACAGGCCTTTTCCTTCACACCTGACATCCAGCCCTTGTCACAATTGACAGACTCGCCAATCTCCGGCTCACCTTTGCGCATAGGTCCATATTCTCCACTTGAATCTTTGCAGCCATCTGTCCCTCTCCAATCGAATGCATCCGAAGTTAATCGTCCACTACTATCACGTTCTCCGACTCTTTCGCGTCCTCGCAAGCGGTCTTCTCAGCAGCGCGTCTCTCTAATTGCTGGCCGTGTTTCAATCGCTCCGATTGAGCCACCTTCGCCACCTCCAGCCATGCCACAAATTCTCCGTCGATCTGGCAGTACTGGAAATGTACTGTCGTCCGTCGTCAGCACCAGACCTCCGACCCCAACACCTGATCTACAGATGCTTCCAGATGGCAAAACGATTTCAGATTTTTTTATCGAGCGAGAAATTGGCCGAGGTGCATACGGCTTGGTCAAAAGAGCTCGGGGGTATATATCGGATGGCGCTCTTGGGGTAAGTAGCTAGTTCTTTCACACTACGAATATCAGCCCTCATCTTGTAGTAGCCACCCTTGGTCATCAAACAGATAATCAAGTCGCGTATTCTCGCTGATTGCTGGAAACGGCACCACGAATATGGAACTATACCAATAGAGATCTATGTCATGTCTCTCATATCCGCTATGTCATATACTCTCCCTCCTCCTCGTCCATGGGGTCCGAGACGACGTCGTCGCTCGGTGTCCGCATGCGCCCTCGAATCGGATTCCTATTGGGAGGAGGGGAAAGTAGTCAAGGGTCACCCGAATATCTGCCCACTACTAGACTTTTTCGAAGATAACCATTACTACTACCTCGTCCTACCATCGACATTTCCTGAACATCTTCCAAACGAACCCCGCCCTCCGACAGATCTGTTTGATTTGGTAGAGGCATATCCAGAAGGCCTCCCCCCCTCCTCTATTCGCAGTTATCTCGGCCAGTTGGCCGATGCTCTCTGTTTTCTGCACGACCGTGGGATTGGTAAGTGCTGTCCCAATGCTCGTGCAATGAACGTTTGACAGATATGTGCAGTTCACCGCGACGTGAAAGACGAGAACGTAGTCCTTGGCCCAGATGGCCTATGTGTTCTGATAGATTTTGGCAGCTCAGGACTGATCAAGAATACTGGTTGGGACACGTTTAGCGGGACGTAAGTCTCCTACTTTCTCAAATACCTTTTTGTCCTGAAAATGAACTCCTATGGCAAGGCTGGACTACGCCGGACCAGAGATACTACGAGGCGAGCGATATTACGGAAAGGAGCAAGACGTCTGGGCATTTGGGGTCGTGGCCTACGTTCTCCTGGTTGGGGAATGTCCGTTTCTAACTGCAGCTGAAGCACAGGAGGGGTTAAAGTCCCCATTTGCGAACGCGTCGATCGCTCTGGACGAACGCTGTGGTGATGACAAGGCAAACGACGGGGAGGAGGTGGACGGAGGGAGTGCACTCGGGGACGCTGCAGTACTCGTGAGGGCGTGTTTGCAAGTGGAAGTCGACGCAAGACCGACGTTTGAAAGCATTCTCCGGTGTCGTTTCCTCAGTGGTCACGATGGCTGGGGGAAGAAGAAGCCATACGGAAATCAAGTACAAATCTCCCCACAGCCGAGTGCATTCCCTGCACGCGTCACCTAACCGAGAGGAACGAGGCTCAGGTCTGGCAGCAAGACCTCGCAAGACGTTTGATCATCTTAGCTTCGCATGAGGAGTAATCGGCTTGTTATGGTATGTAGCCATAGATTTGGCGTATTATCCCCGCCTGGCATCTACTTTTACGTCTATCTATTACTAGCCATCTCACCGTGTCAAGCATTGCATCAGCGACAAAGTGTCTTGTCGCTGTCAACACTGTTGCCAGGAAATCTACATGTATCAACTCCTGTATCAGCTGGAAGAATAGATGAACTGTATCCAAACCGGTGGACTCGAGGGCTACTACATAGGGTTAGTCAGGCCCTGTGGGAGCCGCGGAGTTTAAATTCGGCGTGGCCGGTGCCGGGCGGAGTTGACGGCATATCAGTTTTATCAGCGGCATCGAATCACATCGATTTTGAATCGATAAAATTTTTCGGAGTGCAAGGGTATAACTATCAGTAAACATCTGGCATCTCTTTCTTTCTTCCGTACCACCACACCCTCTCCCTTCTCCGCTTTTTCTTCTTCTTTCATTTCTGTACACATAAGTGAGTATCATCTTGATCATCCCTCATCTCTTCTCCATCTACACTCCCCTTTTGTTGAACGATTATTATCTACCCCGTCGTTCTTGTCGTCTGATGTTACTGATCTTTGCGATGGCCATCTCTGAGATTCCATACTCATCTCCCGTACGTAGAAACGCATCAAAATGGGAAAGGAAAAGATCCACGTTAACGTCGTCGGTGAGTAGCATCTCCCGTCATCGGTAGTCCCACTGATCAAGTCATCGCAGTCATCGGTCACGTCGATTCCGGCAAATCGACCACTACTGGTCACTTGATCTACAAGTGCGGTGGTATCGACAAGCGTACCATCGAAAAGTTCGAGAAGGAAGCTGCTGAGCTCGGAAAAGGTTCCTTCAAGTACGGTGAGACATCAATCAATTGCGATCGTTGCGGCAGGCCGCTGATGAAATGTCCAGCATGGGTGCTCGACAAGCTCAAGGCTGAGCGTGAGCGTGGTATCACTATTGATATCGCCCTCTGGAAATTCGAGACTCCCAAGTACATGGTTACCGTATGTCGTTACTCTTCAAGCGTGGACGGATGCATACTCACGCGGAACATAAGGTCATTGACGCCCCTGGACACCGTGACTTTATCAAAAACATGATCACCGGTACCTCCCAGGCTGACTGTGCCATCCTCATTATCGCCGGTGGTACTGGTGAGTTCGAGGCTGGTATCTCCAAGGACGGCCAGACCCGTGAACACGCTCTTCTGGCGTTCACCCTTGGTGTGCGTCAGCTCATCGTCGCTGTAAACAAAATGGACACGACCAAGGTGGGTTGCACATTCTCTTCAGATGAATGTGGTTTGATGGGTCGCCAATAGTGGAGTGAGGACCGCTTCAATGAAATTATCAAGGAAACCTCGACCTTCATTAAGAAGGTCGGCTACAACCCCAAGGCCGTCGCTTTCGTGCCCATATCTGGCTGGCATGGTGACAACATGCTGGAGGAGTCCCCCAAGTAAGCAATATGTCATTAGATTGACTTGTACCATTCTCAATGCGCCGACATAGCATGCCCTGGTACAAGGGCTGGACCAAGGAGACCAAGGGTGGTGTCGTTAAGGGCAAGACTCTCCTCGATGCCATCGATGCCATCGAGCCCCCTGTTCGTCCCTCTGACAAACCCCTTCGCCTCCCTCTCCAGGATGTCTACAAGATCGGTGGTATCGGAACAGTGCCTGTCGGTCGTGTTGAAACTGGTATTATCAAGGCTGGCATGGTCGTTACTTTCGCGCCCTCAGGCGTAACCACTGAAGTGAAGTCCGTTGAGATGCACCACGAGCAGCTTGTGGAGGGTGTCCCTGGTGACAACGTCGGTTTCAACGTCAAGTATGCCATTTACCCCCGTGACTATTGTCGCCCCGCTGACTTTTTTGAAGGAACGTCTCGGTCAAAGATATCCGTCGTGGAAACGTCGCTTCCGACTCCAAGAATGATCCCGCAAAGGAGGCTGCCTCCTTCAATGCCCAGGTCATCGTCCTCAACCACCCCGGTCAGATTGGTGCTGGTTACGCTCCAGTGCTCGACTGTCACACTGCACACATCGCCTGCAAATTCGCTGAGCTCATTGAGAAGATTGACCGTCGGAGTGGCAAGTCTCTTGAGCAGGCACCTAAGTTTGTCAAGTCAGGTGATGCTTGCATTGTCAAACTTGTTCCTTCCAAGCCCATGTGTGTCGAGTCGTACAACGAGTACCCACCTTTGGGTCGATTCGCCGTTCGTGACATGAGACAGACCGTCGCCGTCGGTGTCATCAAATCTGTTGAGAAGACGGACAAGAGTGGTAAAGGTGAGGTTCTCAACAATTTTTAGCGTCGACAGACATATTCATTCTTCTCCCAGTTACCAAGTCCGCTGAGAAGGCCGCCAAGAAGAAGTAAATAGATGTAGAAATTACTGTATCCTTCTTTCTATCTGGCTCTCTCCCGCTCTCTGTTTCCTTAGCCTTCTTATGGTGTGCATACCTGTCCTGTCCCTTTCATCACGCCGTCTGTACGAACATTGATGAAGACAATTGCATTAGGTCATGCCCAATGACTTTTTGCTGGTTGCTCAGTGTTGCAACATTGAATGTCGTTCCGCCCGACACCAATATTTCAAAGATATTCATCGACGGAATCCACAACCAGCGCTGGCTCGCCCAGCCATATCACCTCTGCAGACTTGCTCAACTTTGGTGAGACATTTCATGAGAGCAAAGTACACTGTTACTGATACCAAAAATGTCCAAGGAGAGAAAGTCAGATGAGTGCCAAGTACTTATACCTGTCCTCGTGGGAGACGATGGGGGTCCCACCGTACTACCAATCATCGCTCAAGTTGATGGGAAACGGAATAAACAGATTGCAAAGAGAGCCTATGGGGAGATCCAACGCATACATATCTTGTTCTCAGACAAATGCACTCCCGCTGTGATGGGTAAACGTCAACTGAACCAGCCCCGAGGGTGCAAGTCAAGTGGGAGAGTTGCAGTGCCTACCGTCCCACGTCACGGTGTACATAGATCCTGTCTGGTCCCCAAGGAAAAGGTGACGACCTAGTCCCGGGGGCCAAAGTGACTGTTGTCGTTTGCACGGTCGCCGGTTTTGACAGACGAACGTGTCCAGATCTTTGGGCTTTAAACGCTGGAACGCTGTGTGAATACCTGTCCCACCCCTCGCCCAGGTATACGATGGTCGAACCCAAGGCAATTTTCCGCACGTACAGGCCCGGCGATGAAAAATTTGTCAAGTTTACGCTCGGGTTGGCCGCTATGGAAGGTCTTGCGGTAGCCAACAGACGAGGTAGACTTCAAGTTTCCTGCAAAAAAAATCAAGCTCGCAAACTGATTGTCATCTAGCCACATTCCATCCATTGACCCTGAGCTTATGGGTTGGGTTGTCATGTATCATGATTCAGTTACTGAATTGGTGGCCAAAACCAGAGTATCGTTTGTTGGGGTGGTTGTTGCCACTGCCAGCTTTTGGTTGTTGGGCCGTGCCGATATTGTTCGGGATCGATTGGTACACACCCGCCCTTGACTGTCGTACGTGAGCTAAGTTATGCTGTCTTTTTGTCCCCCAGGTTCAATCGACCGTACTTTGAAGAGCCTGCATCCGACCTCATGCATAGGCCCGATTTTGTAAACCTGCAGAAATACTATGCTCGCTCATCCTCTTCAGGGCTTTTCATCCTTGAATACGCTGACAAGTTCGTTGGCCTCGTTGCCATTGACGCCTCGAAGGATTCGCAATCGGAGCAAGGCTTTGTGAAGAAAAAGGAACAAGGCCACATTCCTGCCGACAGGATCCAAAATTGCTATTCCCCCGGTACATCTTCGGTTGCAACCATCCGACACTTCTTCGTGGAAGAGCGCTTCCGCACGTCCAACGTGCAGCAGGACATCCTGGCGTTTGCAGCCCGTCATGTTTTCACGACGGCGCAGGATGTCAAGGTCCTCAAAGCCTCCGCTACTCCCCTTCTTGACTATAGATATAACACCTTGCGTGAAATGGGATTCTCGGTAGGGAAACAGGTCGGTAAACTTGGCATTTTTGGCTGGAGGGTAGATGCAATGAGCCTGGAGAGAGCCCGATGGGAGAGAGATTGGAACAAGGAGTCGTTCAATACTTGATCTTGTCAACCACTTATGTAGCTCTTCTCTTATCGTCAAACCTCGTCTCGAACTATCTGCAACGCACGATGGCGCTTCTCTCTTCCATCGTCGCCGACCCGAGTGGCTTGCGCCCACACCAGTCTTTGATCCTTGTTCAATCCTCTGCTTCACAAACGTGCTTGCCTGTGCTCCGCAGCTTTATCCAGCCCGCGAAACGTCCAGCACAAACCTTGTTGTTCTGTTTCCTTTACCCTCCATCATCGCTGATCGCAGACTGGCCGAAAACCCCGAACAGCTCACTAAAGGTGTTTGACTACACTGAACAAATCCCTGGATATGACCAAGTGCAAGATTCGCGCGATGAGATTCTGGCCGCCGTTCGTTCAGGTCAGTAAATTATCAAGGGCCAAGACCAGCGATGCTCATAACGAACAGCTCCCCCAGGCCCAATTCATGTGATCATAGACTCTGTCGACACCCTTGCTACCGATCTCGCATCAAACTCTGAGACGTACAAGTTTATCAAGTCTCTTCTTGGCCTGATCACCTCTCGTTCGCGTGTGTAATATCCGTACCAGTCGATCCTGCATTCTTTCTCACCGTGCTCGTTACAGAGCCATCCGTGTTGATTCTGCACCTCCTTCTCTGCCCTCTACTGCCAATATTGACCCAGACCCACCTCTCGGCAACTCTGACACACATGATTGCCCACCCTCCATCTCTGCTTGCCCACCTCGCATCATCGTACCTCGCGCCCCCGCCACCTGCTGGGCCAGCTGAAAAATTTTGGACCGTCTTTATTCCAGTCTCCGAACGTGCCCATGAAAGCGAGGCTCTCGTCTATGGGCCTGAGGGCAGTGGTACATGTTCAGGCGGAGGGACAGATCTGCCAGAGTTTGTTGTCGAACTGATAGTCAGAGGGATAGCCGCAGAGGAACATAAGCGAGGGATTGAGCGGACAGTTGAAGCATGGAGCGGCGTCAGCCCAGAGCACCTTCAGAACCTGGATAGCTTAAAGAGCATTTGGTCTCGAAGCAAATCCCCTGATGAGGTTTGTTGCCTCGCTCTAGAGCCGACCATCGTCTGATCAAAGATTTCAGAAACCATTCGATACGACACAGACTCTATCCTTCAATTTAAAACTTACTCCATCCCAGGAGAAATCGAGAGCACAAGTCCCACTGCCTTATGCTCATGAAGGTCAGTTCACTCTCGTGTGTAACTACAGATGTAAATGCCGTATTGCAGGTAAACCTGGACCTTCAGTGCCCTCTATGAGAGGAGCAATTTTCTACGAACCAGACTCAGCTGATGACATTGACGATGATGATCCCGACGAAGATCTCGATATCTAGTCAAGGTAGCAACTGTCGTATTTTGCAGTTGAGAACTACGACTATGCAAATCGGGTGATCCGGTAAACTTGCGAGGTCCACGGACTCGTTACTCGGCACCTTGTCTTCTTCTTACCCTCAATTTAACCATCAGCTTTCCACTCTCCAAGACAAAGTAATCCTTCAGGGATTCCATCCAAGTCTTTGGATCGAAGCTATCATCAAATTCCATGTCGAAATGCATGATGAGCAAAGATACAACTGCTCTCAACTGGAGCATTGCCAGGGGCTTGCCCGCACAGTTTGCTGGTCCCATGGAAAACGGTATGAAGCCGCTACGGTCCAACACAAATTCTTGCGAATCAGGGGTTTCCAAAATCCATCGATCTGGCCAAAATTCATCCGGGCGTGGAAAGAAATACCTCGGATCACGATGCAAAACGTAAGGAGGTACTTGGATATGAGTACCCTCTTTGACGTAGCTGGACGAGGTGTGAGACACGAAAATTGTAAAGCTTGGCTACCGTACTGAGTGCCTATCACTTTGCCTCTCGTGCCTCTCGCAGGTGCACGCTGCAGTGTCGTTGGAACAGGAGGCTGGAGACGTAAAACTTCATTTCTGACGTGACCGTATAAAATAAAGAATTAACACCCTTCACTAACAGAATTAGACGAATGCGCACATCACTGCATTTAAGAGAGGGAGACTGGGCAAGATTTCAGTGTCGAGAAGGCTTGTCTCTGTCGGCGGGAAGGTTGCATCTATCTCTTCACGTAAACGTACGTGGTACGTTGGGTTCGTGAGGAGATAAAATACAGTGTTTCTTAAGACTGTAGCGGTTGTATCTGCACCTGCTATGATAGCTAGGAGCGAGTTCGAAACAATCAATGGGAAAGGTGATTCTTGGGAATCAGCGTGGTATGCCGCAATCTGGATTCAACACTCAGTGAAACATAACCGCAGCAGACATGGGGTCTTTTTACCAAGTGGTAAAAAAGATCCTTCCTATCTGGCTCTTCATCGTGTCGTATCTTGGCCCGTTGTATACCAAACGATCCCAAGGCACGCATTGGTGTCCCGAAATAAGGAAGGTTGCGCAACACGGGTGAAAACCATGGGACGGCTTGGCACAGACAAGCATAGCTAGGGAAATGGTAAAGAAAATGATTACGAAAAACGGCATAGACTGACTAGAGTGACCGTGACATGTTGGGCAAGAGTTGTTCACTATCACCGTCCTGCATGAGTTCGAATCCGCCCCCAAAACTTGAGTGGCCGTGCGTTGCAGTTCAGAAGGATTCAAATGGTCTGAAATCTGATGCTGACTCACGCCATGTCTCCCATGAAATCGAACCTGGGGCTAGCATGAGCGAGAGGAATCATGTGCAGACAACTCTTACGTGAAGTAGCCGATCCAAGTTGCGATGTCAACGCAAGCAACTTCACCGTGTTCTTTACAGGCAGTCTTGAGAGTATTCACCAGTTGGCGAGCACGCGCAACCATCAGTTCTTCGTAGTCTTTGAGAGGAGAGTTTGAAAAAGCTTTGTTCCAAGCTTTCCGCAATACTGCGTGACGCTGCAAGTCGCGGGTGCTGATCAGATTGAGATGTTCCATATCCTCGTTGCTGATTGGAGTTATTCGCCTCCCCTCGAACACTGACGTAGGTCGGAGATGAGGGCAAAGCTGGTACGATAGCTGCAGTTGTGAATCTTACAAGGTCCCTTTGGCATTCCTTGGGAGCCAAGGATGTACGGAAGCAAGTCTTTGTCAGTAACAGATAATTCGTTTGGCCCTTGACCTCCGTCAGCGGAGCGAGAGTGACATGCATGAAGTCGCGTACCAATACGGACGATAGGACCATAATGGTCGTGCAACAGTTTGCGGTAATGGTGGGCTTTGCCCTGGGAGTGAACTACTACTGCCCACAGCTGAGATACCTTGCACGCGAAGGGGCCAGGATACTTTGCGAGGGGATGGAATGGGGAGAGGCGGTACACCACAATCGACATGAACAGGGTCGTAAAGAAAAGCGTATAAGCTAGCAGAAAGGCCGTCGGAAATGAGAATGCATGGTTGACCAAGATCCATGCGGGAGGTAAAGGGACTGCCAATACGAGTAGCAAGCTCCACGAGAGAGAGGGTTCATGCATATTGAACCGACGGTGTGCAGCCTGGGAGTGCGACGAACACCAAACCTAATCAGTCTCGGTTAGTAAACTGCAGACAGAAGGCTCACCAAGGCACACAGAATATCCAACGCCAGTGCGCCCGCCAACGCGGTCATTGTGGTAGGTGTCCGCATCTACTAGATGGCCTAATTAAGGGGTAGAAGGAAAATGCTGCTCCCTAGAGAGCGTCGACCCTGAGGCAAACCGTGTCGGTAGACGGCTCTCCAGTAGTAGTACAGTGCTTGTTCGCCGTCGTCCAATTCGTCCACCTTGAATGATAGTCTTTTGAAAGACAATAAGCGCCTTTGTCACAACAGTAGTACCGAATCGGGCATTCGGCGTGAGGTACGACGCTGTGCCAACCATTACAGTCTACCAGTTGTCACCCCGGTCGACGGTTTCAATCTCCTATGAAGCTGGCCCTTTGACTGCCATTCACTGCAGCAGATGCAGGTAAGAAGGTTACTTGTACATCCATACTCGAGGACAGTCGTTTCAAAGGACGAGAGCACTAGAGACTGCATGCTCACGCCACCTTTGGTGATGCTGCGCACTACGATCCCTAATTAGGCAACCAAGTAGGATCAGAGAGCAGCCCGGCCCTTATAGCCACCAATACAAGGCTTGCTTGCAGTCAAGAGGCCCCGGGGGACTCGACGAGAAGAGTCGGTCACCAAGGAAAGTATCTGCTGGTATGCGTAAGCAGCTGCGTCTTGACTCTTTGCTGTGGTTCATAATGCCTAATCGTTACCTTGAATGATCGAATCGTCACAATCAGACCCTTGGGCCTTGATACGTGCTTTGGTTCCTCATCAATTACTTATCTCATTAGTAAAGGGCGACTACTATTTCTCAAGCACTCAAGTATTCAGGGGCGAACGTACCATAACATGAGTCAGGATGTACTACTTAATCCCATCTGATCCCCAGCCCCGTGCTCTGCACACATCTACTTTTAGATGAGCGACAATAACTCCCAGCCTATCCTCAATCCAAATGTATACCTCAACTACCTCCAACCTTCCGTTCCGAGTCAATATGAGATAACAAGAAATATTTCTCTTGTCACGTTGGGGGGTTCCGTACCTTGCCGTAATGATGATTGACAGTGCTGCCACAGGCTCCTCTACGGGACATTCTTTCCAGTCTACCCATCGACCAGAAACTAATTTAAACAAACAAACCTTCCCCAGTGATATTCGCTCATTTTGCATCCAGGTAATTCACTTTCAAAATCACATTCACTATCCTAATCATTTCAATCAGGATATGTGCACTTCCTGTGGTATTTATGTCGGTGTTGGCAAAAAGTAAGTCACTCACCAAGTGGGTAGACTATCTCCGGCAATGAATCCATTCCGTTTCCTTTAGCTGGTCCCGCCCAAAACCGCGCTGTCGTGAAATTGATCCTCACCACATCCCGTATTTTTGCATCCGGGTCATCTTCATATCTCTTTCTCAAACGTGCCCATGCCATGTTCTCCCAGGAGACTCGTTCGTCATGCTTTCACAGTATTTTGGGTTGCCGGGGTTGGCGCTTCCATGGCAGTGCTCCCTGGGCTGTTGCACGCCTTCTATCAAATCGCAGACACGAAGCACTGCATCAACACGAAAACCAAGAGTTACGTGTCCGTGGCATTCATCGTGCCCGTGCTGTTTGATACCTTTGTGTTTTTGGTGATCAGTTATAAAATTCTCAGGTTCCGTCGCACCAAAAAGCCAACGAGTTGGAAGGCTTTTTGCTGTGGCGAGGCTCTCCCTCGTCTTTCCAAAGCAGTTCTACAAGTCGGACAGCAGTATTATATGTACGTTCTTCTCTCTGGGCATGGTTCAATATCAGGACTCATGATTACGACCGGCGTGAACGTCACGCGCTCAATTTTAGCTTTGTTGCCCGATATCCCTCCAGTTTTGCAATTATCGCCTTCGGTTCCCGCAGTAGCACTTACGAGCGCGATGGCGTGTCGTGTCTTTCGGAATCTCAAGTTGGAGGTATTACAAAAAGCAGAAGGCGGGGAATCTGGTTTGGAACAAGTTGACGGTGATTGCTGTGAGGTTCGGAAGCAGGGCCAATGATCAGTATCCATCACTTGTTTATTGTGGCGTTACAATATCTACCGCGGACGAAGCACGCGGACGGACCGAAGCTACAGACAGGTATCGGTGACCTGATACCAATACAAAACGAGGGGACAGTCATGGATCGTACACAAAAAGATGCAATGTGCGTGATGGTAGGCGTAAGAACATTGCGGAGTGCCAGGTTGAAACCTTCAAAACGTAGATGTAAGGAGTGACATGCTGTCTGGGGGACTAGCTTCATGGAACTGGATTAGTCGAAATTGTCGACGCGTGCTCAAGACATAGAATAAACATCTTCGTGAACAAAAACTGCAAGTGCAAGTTAACGAGAGTGGACAGACATTGAGCTAAAATCTTTTTATGGTCGAAAGCGCCGCAAGAGAAAGACGACGGAGAGCATTCCTGTTGCTACCTCGTCTAGAACCCGATTCGGCCCTGCCAGTGGTGGAAAGTTCAACTGTGCTGGCCTGAACTGCGGAAGAGTATTCAGAGATGGTGCGGGACCTCACGCGTTCCTGTCCTGTAGAACCATGGAGGATGAGTGACGGTGGACGAACGTCATATGGCGGCGGAGGGGCAGTGATCAAGATTACGCTGCCATTCTCGCTGTCTTGACTTGTGACAACCCTGAAACTGACGCCTCTGTCCATGCTACCGTGATGCTTGTTAACGCTCTGCCGTGTGACAAGTTGTTTAACACGTCCGCCAAACATTTTGGCATGCTTTATGAAGGTTCGGGGTTTTGAGGCGCGGGGGAAACGAGGAGAAAGTCGATGAGGATACAGCTGATGAGAAGGCATGGATGGATAGAGGGTGGTTGTCTCTGGCATGAGCTCTTCCAACGGGGAATTATGAACATCCTCGGAGAGTGGTGAGTGGGGTTCTTCGGATTGAGGGACCCCGGGCGCTATACTCTCGCGCCATGCGTGCAAGCTGTCCAGTGCAGACGGAAAAGTGTCCGTACCCGTGGGCTTCAGAACCAGACGCCCTGGTGAAGAAGATTGAAGAGACATGGTGTGCGGGTACGGTGATAGCGTAGGAAGTAGCGATGCCGGTGATCTGGCAAGAGAGCCTAAGGTAGGCAAGTTGTACGCCAAGATGGAGGAAACTTGCGAGGAAGGAGACGCTACGCTCGGGCTCAGTGCTGGTGTCGATGCAGGGGTACTATCTGTATCGACTGAAGTAATGCCAAGTAGGTTATGCCGAAATATGCGATCCGTCTCCGTGTGACCACCCAGGTCGCTGAGCCAAGTAGATGAAGAAAGTTCCCAGGGACGAGGATCCTCTGGCTTGGTCCCGTTAGATCCACTACGTATCGACTCATTCGTGGCGGCGGGTGTGGCAAGGGGCGATACCCGGATTGTTGTCTCGATGTCCACATCTTCCAAATTGGGAGTGGGGGGCATCAACAAGAACTGGCTTGAAGTCGGCGAGGCGAGGTCGGCGACAGCGGTGTCTCGTGAACACGACGGCAGGACGGGAGCTGGTGTTGGCGGGGCGGACACCGTCTGGTTCACGAGTTCTTGCGTATCACTGAACGCGAAGCACGACGATGAGACGGGAGTCGGAAGGGAAAGTGGTGTAATTGGAAGTGTCAAATCGGTACTAAACGGGCAATATTCTGTAGGAGGGACGATGATTCGCAGCGGGGGGGGCTTCTTGGCGAGGTGAGTTGCAGAGCCCCCGGAAGAGGAGGGAGAGGGTCTACGCAATTCCTCGAGCGAGTCGCTCAGTAGGGACGCTCGATGGTCCATGATCTGGGGGATGGGGAATGAGAACTGCAGAGCTAGAATTGGAGAATGAATACCGCCAACAACGGGTTCGTTGGCGAGCTCACAGTTGAGGGGTGAGACGCTGAAAGTTGCTGAGGCTTGAGCTTGAGCGCTGAGCACGACATAAGAATATGCAAAAGAACATACGGGAGGCTCTGGCCAAGCACCCGGGAATCGCTTCTCTGGTGTGTACTCCATCAACATTGCAATTCAACGAGACAAACGTTCCGGAGATGAGCACAGAAGAGAGTCGAATCCACAAACCTCGGCGAGTCGCCGTTTACCTTTATACTCGAATCAAGAACGACCGTTTCCAGAGCGAACGCAGAATCCAATCAAGATTAGTATGGAAGCATCCAAAGGGGAACATTAGCTTCTATGTGGTATTGGGCATGCTACAGATTCCCTCTAACTGCTGCATCCACACTCTGCGCAAAGTATTCAATGTTGCTGTCATTCAGTCCAGCCATTGAGATGCGGCCATCCATTGTCATGTAAACATGGGCTTTTTCAGCGAGAGTCTTGCACTGTTCAGTCTGGAGCCCAGTGAAACTACGCCATATGTAACATAAGTAACGTCGGGGCGGACATTGAGAGACACATACCTGAACATGCCGATCTGGCTCTTGATATGTCCCCATTGTCCTGGAGTCTGGAAGCCGTTGGTTAGAAGCTCATACAGCCTTGCTCTCATGTTTATAATACGATCTGCCATGCCCTTGACTTCGCTCTCCCATTCTTGATAAAGCCCTGGGTCTGACAGAATCGTGCTGGCGATATGAGCACCATGCAAGGGTGGGTTCGAGTACATGGGGCGCACGATAATCTTGAGTTGACTTTCCACACGTTTCTTCTCTTCTTCGCTCGTAGTGGTGAGTGAGAAAGCGCCAACGCGCTCGCCGTAGAGCCCCATGTTCTTAGCAAATGACTGGCAGAGCGCTACGTTGTGGCCCTGTGAAACAAAGTGACGAACAGCAAAGGCGTCCCGTGCCGTCGAGCCAGAAGCAAAGCCCTGGTATGCCATGTCAAAAAACGGGAAAAGCTTCTTTTCGGCGAGGAGGTCAGAGAGCTCCTTCCATTGTGCCACGGTGGGGTCAACCCCAGTAGGATTGTGTGCACAGGCATGTAAAAGCACGACAGCACCTTCTGGGGCGTTCTGGAGACTGCGTGAGGGAAGGGAACGCATTTGAAATGCGCACGCACTTTCAAGTCCTCCTTCAGGCCGTCAAAATCAAGGCCGACTGTTTTCTTGTCAAAGTATCTATATGAGCGAACCTCCAAGCCAGAGTCCTTGAACAAGGGAATATGGTTTCCCCAAGTAGGAGTGGGGAGATAAATCGTTTTAGCGCCAGGGTAATGCCTGGCCAGGAATGCACCGCCAATCCTAAGGGCACCAGTTCCGGAGATAGATTGGGTCACTGCAATCTGTCATGTGTCGGAGTTAGTGCGATCCAAAAGAGTTTGGAAAACTAGACCGGGTGAAACGGACCGCATTTTGGTTTAGTGGTGCGCTGTCGGCGCCGTAGGCGAGGTTAGCAGCATTTTGAGTGAAGGTGGCGAGACCAGTGATAGGAAGATACTCCTTGTCCAGCTTAGAAAGGGCCATCTTTTCTTCCGCCTGTGGCACGCCGAGCGGTTGCCTGAGCTTCAATGGACACAACATACAGCAAAGGGAGAAAAATACCTTCTTGACAGCGTTCAGGACATAAGGTTTTCCGTTTTCATCCCTGTAGGCACCGACACCCAAGTTGATCTTGCGTGGGTCTTTGTCCGCTCTGAACGCCTCGGTGATGCCTAGCAAAAAATGAATGGACAGACAATCACGGAGGGTCGTACTGACCAAGGATTGGATCGGGAGGCCCCGCAGGGACGGTGGACCAGGTCGACAATGGAGCTGCAGTACGGAGGACAGCTGGAACGCGACGGACAGAGTTAATGGCCTGCATCATGTCGAGTAAAGATGGTGAGGACTTTGTCGCCTGTGCAGACGCGCCTTTTGTCCGGTGCTGATGCGGAATCACCCGATCTTGGTGGCCCTGAGCTCGGCTCGCAGCCTGTCATTTGCACAGCAGGCCCGAACTCGCCCGTCAAGGTCAGGGAGGACGACGAACGTATTGCAAGGGGATCCCAGGCTTTCTCTTTTATATTAATTACTCGACGGCATTCCCTCGTTCTTAACAGTTGGGCGTATGCAGAGCAGAGACCTTAACCCTAAAATAGGGTCATCGAGTCACCAGGCTGATACTCCTAGATAAGATCTGATTCTGACTCGCCCAAGCGACTACCATGACTAGACTCACTGGAGTAGTTGAGGGCGCGGACCAGAAAGACGAAAACGTCACACATCCAAGTCAAGAAGGGTACGCGCGCTGTCTTTCATCTCTGTCCATGTTGTTGAATGAGAATTGCCAGAGGTGTAAACGATGGCAACTCGGAAAAGTGAGCATAGAGCACCTCTTATCGATTCCTCCTAAACTTCCTCCTAAGACCTGAAGGAGGCGATGGCCCGACAAAAAGTGCGCTGAAGAAGGCTGCCAAGGAAGCCGAGAAGGCAAAAAAGAAAGCCGAGAAAGCAGCAAAAGCCAAGGAGTTAGAACAGGCTCGAGCAGCCTCAGACGAGGTCCTTCTACTTTCATCCAAGCGAACTTACTCTTATATCCCACCTGCAGGATTATGCGGCCGACAAATACGGCAAGCTCCCATTGCATCAGAGTCAATCGCGACCAGGCCGCAAACGCACTGATATATCCACCTTGAGCGCTCAGAATCATGGCGAACAGGTGTTCATCAGAGCCCGTATCCAGTCCTCGCGTCTTCAAGGGAACAGAATGGTTTTCCTCAATTTACGCCAACGCACGAACTCTGTCCAGGCATTAATGCAAGTCACCGAGGGCCAAGTCAGTAAACAGATGGTTAAGTGGGCTGGCTCACTATCCGTCGAGAGCATCGTCCTCGTCGAGGGGATCGTGAAGAAGAGTCCCGAACTTATCAAGAGTGCGACAATAGATGACATTGAGATTCACATCAGCGAGGTCAGCAATCCACAGTGATGATTCGAAGACAACAGAGCTGATCTTCAGGAAATCAGTTGTGGCTCATGGCAGGGGTAGAGAGCAGATTACCGTTTTCTCTTGAGGATGCCAGCCGGTCAGAATCCGCTCCTGAAGTCGAAGGACAATTCAATAGAGTTTTGCTCGACACCCGATTAAACAATCGTGTCTTCGACCTCCGAGCAAGTATTCCATTACTCTTATCATTTCCCGCAATTCTGACGTGCACGCAGACAGCGACCAATCATGCGATTTTCAAGCTTCAGCATGCCATCGGGAATTTGTTCCGTTCGTACTTGGATAGCAATGGATTTATCGAGATACACAGTCCCAAGTTTCAGGGTGCTGCGACGGAATCCGGTGCATCCGTCTTCAAGGTTGACTACTTCAAAGGTCTGCTTGCAACAGTTGTCCATACTCGTCAGCTGACATCTGTACAAGGGAATGCGTACCTCGCACAATCACCCCAGTTGGCCAAGCAGATGGCGATCGCAGCTGATTTTGAGCGAGTGTACGAGATTGGTCCTGTCTTCCGTGCCGAGGACTCCAACACACACCGCCACCTCACGGAGTTTGTCGGTTTAGATCTTGAGATGGCGATTGAAGAACATTACCACGAAGTCCGCGACCTACTCGATGGCTTGTTCAAAGCGATATTCCGCGGTCTCAAGGAACAATATG
Source organism: Boletus vinaceobasis (assembly GCA_038092335.1). Taxonomy (NCBI): domain Eukaryota; kingdom Fungi; phylum Basidiomycota; class Agaricomycetes; order Boletales; family Boletaceae; genus Boletus; species Boletus vinaceobasis. The sequence continues at coordinate 60,614 of JBBPQE010000056.1, forward strand.
CTAAGGAGATCGCCACAGTAGGGAGTCAGTTCGAAGCGGAAGAATTCAGGTGGCGGGAAGGTCCAGAGGGAACTTTGGTCTTCACGTTCAAAGAGGCCGTTGACCTTCTTGCCGAGGACGGTGTAGAACGAGAAACTTTGAACGATATCAAGTGGGTTATTGATGGTGTATACCCTGCGTTGTGAATAACTGTCTTTTAGCACTGAGAACGAGAAGAGGCTTGGCCGTATTGTGAAAGCCAAGTACGATACAGACTACTTCATCATCGACAAGTTCCCTCTCGCCCTCCGTCCGTTCTACACGATGCCTGACCCAGAGGACCCTGTAAGTAATTCGAACGACTTGCCATCCTCTGTTGACTCCGTGTCAGACCCTTTCCAACTCATACGACTTCTTCATGCGAGGTGAAGAAATCCTGTCTGGCGCACAACGTATCCACGACCCCGAACTCCTCTCTCAGTATATGCGTGCTAAATGTATTGACCCCGAGAGCATGAAAGGTTACTTGGATGGCTTCCGAATCGGCTGTCCTCCCCACGGAGGGGGAGGAATCGGTCTTGAGCGTGTACTGATGTTGTTCTTGAAGCTTAACAACATCAGGCGAGCATCATTGTTCCCTAGAGACCCCAAGCGACTCGAGCCTTAAACTCAAGCTATCACTTGACCTATATTTCATAGCTATCTGCGGTGGAAGTCCTTGGGTTGTACCCCTGTTTGAACACGGTGCACTAGTTGGCACGACCTAAGTAGATTTACAGGATACACCAGATAATGCTTGCACGAGCAGACTTTGTTACGTATTCCGAATTAAATGTTTAAATAAGGCCATTGATGACGTCCGGACAACATATTTTATGTGGAGAACGATAAATGGAAGCGAAACACGAACATCATCTCCTTGGCAAAAGCTACGAGGTTTCGCACTGCGACATGGCGGTGAGCAAAAGTCCAGGGGCGAGACTTGATACTGACCACCAACCATCAATGCATGAGTATCCACAAGTGTCACCGTCTTTCTCTCCTCGCTCGGCGTCTCTCGGAACGCGAACTTGACCCTTGGCCGATCGCGCTAGCGGGTAAGGACCCTCCCTCCAAAGCAGCGGCAATAACGTCCGCAGGTAAATCAACATGAACACCTTCGGGGTAAGCGTACGCATCTAGTGGGGAATATGCTGGTGGATCTCGCCTCGAGAGCGCCGGGTGGTCAGCTTGTAAGGTGTCGACCGCTTCATGGGGAAGTGACGAGGATAGTGCCTGTAAATGAATATCACGCAGATTAGGCGTGGGCGGATTCGGAGTACGCGGCGAATCTGGTGGCGGATGTACCTGGACGGTGGTTTCGGAATCTGTGTGTCGCACGGCGGCCAGGAAGTGAGTGAACGAATCCCGCCGTAGCCGAGGAATACTAAAGAGGTTGCTCGCACCTGCGGCACCTTCGCTCACGGGTGATTGAGAACGCGACGATGAAAATGACGACGAAAAATCTTCATCTTCGTGACCATTCTCTCCCTCTGGAGTAGGTGACAGTGGGAGGTCATGATTAGGAGGTGTATGGAATGGAAGGTCAGTCGGTGACAAGTATCGGTAATCGTTGGATGGTCCAGCACCATTCTCGTCCGACTCCTCACTAATCGGAGTGATTGGCGGAGGAGTCGGGGATTCCTGAAGATGGGAGGATAATGGAGCTCCCCTGAGGGGTGACGACGCAGAAGGAGTAGTGGATGACGGGTTCTTCGGGCGTCGGTGGCGATGTGGACGACGTGACATGGGAGGTGGAGATGAAGCACCTGGAGCGCCTTGCTGTGTGAACGGAGCACCGCCGGGTCGGATGCCACCGCCGACATCTAGTAGAATGCTACCGCGCTCGCTCCCATAAGCAGGAGGCGGAGCAAGTGTTCCTACACTAGGAGCCAGACCCCACTTCTTGACGTTAGCCTCGATAAAAACGAAACCAGCCTGACCAAGATTAACATGCACGCTGCAAGGACCATCGGCGCCAATCGTGGGAAAGAGGTTATAACGGCTGAGACCAATAAAGGCATCTTCCAGCTTGCGGCCATTGCGTGTGAAAAAGACCGTGCCTGTGCGTGGTCGATAACCGACACCGAGTACATCGCCCTCCTTCAGAACAGGACCAAAGGTGGATGCGGTAAAGGGGTAGTTGTAACACTTGTCACCGTTGGAATGATACGCGACGGAGTGACGGCCCACACCGGGCAAACGGAAGGGTGGATATGGTTTGGTAGCCAAACCGACTGCAACAGTAGTAGTTTCTGGGAGATCAAACATTTTGACTTCCCAGTAGTATACCTCGTTTAGCTTTGGAAGAGGTAGATTTGATTGAACACATGAAGCTGATGCAGGATCGGGGAGGAAGGTTATTTCAGTGCGAGCGTGAACAAGAAGTGAGTTGATAGTTTCATAGTCGGGTTCGAAGCACCAAGCGGAGACGCCCTTTTCTTGTATGGATAGAAATTGCGATAGAGTGATATCAGTTGGTTCCGAGTTAGGAGGATATTGTAATTGGTAATCTGAAAAGTAAAGAGGGGAAGGAGTAGGTCAATTTGGATCTGTGCGGGGAAGGGACGAACGGACCTTTGGCTCTTAGATATGAGCTACGGACGGAGTCAGAGACGCTCTCGAGCCAGCGAGATTCGACGCCTTCGAAACCACCGTCGCCTTCATAGAGCTCCTCACGACTCATGTCGATGGGACCATCGATGTCTCTGAGGACGATACCACGGCGCTTGCGGATGAATATAATACATACAAGGAAGAGGAGGAGGACGAAAAGGAAGGTGGAGAGCACGATGAGGAGGGGAAGGATGAAGAGGAGTGCGTCGGGAGATTGTTCTGAGTAGTCAGGGGGCGAGGTCGGGGAGTATGCGTCGGGGGATGGGCGGGAAAAGGCATCGTCAAAAGCGTGGAAAACGATGGCAGAGATGGGGTTGAGGAGGGGAGCGGTGGGGAGGGCCGTGGTGGCCATGAGGGGACTCGGGGAGTTGATACGGGAGAACGGCAGCAAAAGGACGGGTGAGACGAGAACCGCTGGGAGCGCTGAACAGAGTGTGCGACGCTGCAGTCGCGAACCCAATCCTTTCCATACATATATGGTATCAACACCCCCCCGCGGCCGGGTGGTCTTGCACATTCTCGCCACCTCCTCGACGCTGTCTCCGATGATGAATCCGACGCTCTCCCCCACTCAGCCCCAAAGAACGCCAAAGCGCAGACCATCCACCCGCAGACCGAGAGCCGTCTCACATCTCCCTCCCATCCAGTCTCAAGAGTCGCACGACGCTGCCTTGTGTGCCATCCGCAACGTCCTCAAGGGACGCACCTGCTACGACGCATTTCCCGTCAGCTTCAGGCTTATCGTGCTTGACACCAAGCTCAACGTAAAGAAGACTTTACAATGCCTTCTTCTTAATGGTACGCTCGTCCATGCATCTGTTCACACTCCCTCAATCCATCTCCCCCTAGGCGTCGTGTCCGCTCCCCTATGGAACAGCGAAAAGTCGAAATTCGCCGGCATGCTCACCGTCCTAGACATCATCCACCTTATCCAGTACTATTACGACAATTTAAATTATGAGGCGGCAGCCGCAGACGTCGAGACATTTCGATTGGAGCTGTTGCGAGGTGTGTCCTTCTGATTCCATCCGATGGACACTCTTCGATAGTCTCTCGTCAGATATCGAGAAGAGCCTCGGTGTGGCCACTCCTCCGATGCTCAGGGAGCATCCAAGTAGTACTCTTTACGACGCCGCCAAGCTACTCATTCAAACTCACGCTCGCCGCCTTCCTCTTCTTGATTATGACACCGAAACTGGTCACGAGGTCATCGTGTCTGTTTTGACACAATATCGTCTCCTCAAATTCATTTCTATTAATGTACTGGATTCCTTTCCTTTCACACTGTTAAACTTACCTTCACCTTTCTCCACCAGTGCACCAGAGAAATACAACAACTCCACCTTTCCCTCCGCAAACTCAAGATCGGGACATATGTCTCTAAGAACCCTCCACCAGATGCATCAGATGCATGTAATCCGTATTGGCCGATAGCCACCGCAACTCTGAATACCCCTGTCTTTGATGTTGTCCATATGTTCTCGGAACGTGCTATATCGGCCGTCCCAATCATTGACGACGATGGCGTGGTCGTCAATTTATATGAGACTGTTGATGTTATTGTACGTAACAGGAATAAGGTCGAGGTCATGGTCATGTCTGACACTCGTTCCGAAAGACACTTGTTCGTCTCGGAGCATACCAAGCACTTGACTTGACGATATCCGAGGCGCTTACCCAACGGTCTCCAGACTTCCCCGGAGTTGTCATCTGTACAGCTTGCGACTCGCTTGGTACACTGCTCCAGCTTATCAAAAAGCGTCGTGTCCATAGATTAGTGGTAGTCGAAGGGGAAGTAGGTCACTTGTCTAGCTTTCCGGTGTCAATGTCACTGACCTCTTTTGTAGGAAGAAGAGAAGAAGGGTGGTAAGAAGGGGCGTTTACTTGGTGTCATTACTCTCAGCGACGTGTTGCGATACGTCATTGGTAAGGTTGGAATTGGCGAGGCAGTAGACTCGTCTGAGGAGCCACCATCCTTTACGGACAAGACGTCAACGCTCGATGTCCCTCCCTCGTAATCCCTCTTTGAAGCAGTGTAACGAATAGGCAACAGTTTCGTTAACATCCCTTCATCGTACCATTTGCATTGTGTTATCGAGCTACAGTCCTGTGTAGATCACATGTAAACATGCGTTTTGCATGCGCGTAGCTTGCAGGCAACCAAACCACATTGTACTTGCTACAGCATGACTGCCATTCAAGCCATCTACATTCGCAGTCATGAGCAGCGACCAACTCCCAAACTTCACGTTGTCTACAGGATAGAAATACAAGCTCACGTCCGCTCGTGGCAAATGTGGCATCGGTACTCCGAATTCGTCGAGCTTCACACCGAGCTCACAAAATCTACCGGTTCACCACCGCCAGCAGCTCTCCCGCCCAAAAATGCGTTTTCTGTTCTCAAAGGGCCTTTTCAGAACGAAAGCACATTGATCGAGCAGCGCAGACTTGGCCTCGAGACCTACCTACGCGCCATTCTCAGCGCCAAAGAGGAGAAGTGGAGAGACAGTTACGCCTTTCGTGAATTTCTCGGTGTTCCTGTAGGCAAACAAGGCTCGGCGCTCGAGCGCGGTAGCAACACCAAGTTCTCGTCTGCGTCGTGGCTCGATGAACATCTCGAGCTGCAGTCCCGCATTCGCGATGTGCGTGCGGACATCAACAGGCGGGACACACTCTCTGATCGTGGAGAGGTCAATGCTTCACACACTGCCAACGTCCAGGCGAAGAAGAGGCTCGCCGAGATTCTCTCTCGCGTGCGCACATTGACAGAGGGGTTGCAGGAACTCGGTATGTCGGGCATGGCAGAGGGTGAGTTGCAGAGGAGGACAGATATGGTGGCGCGCTTGCAGGACGACTGCGAGAAGCTGGGAAAGATGGTCACGGTCGCACGTCAGGTATCTCGTACGGGAATACCTTCGGCCTCGCTCACTTCAGGATTCACAAACGTCGCGGTTGCCCCGGAGTCTGATCGTGCTGCACTCCTTGGTGGTGGTAAACCGGTCACTCGTGTCTTCGGCATGGCATCGAAGACGCCTCAAGAAACTGATGCAACCCGTCCATTGGATGACCATGGTGTAGTTCAGCTGCAAAAGACGCAGCTAGAGCAGCAAGATGTGCAGCTTTCACAGTTGACCTCGATCCTTCAACGGCAGCGGCACCTTGGCGAAGCCATCAATGCAGAGCTTGTCATACACAATGAGATGTTGGATGATCTAGGTGACGAAGTGGACCTCGTCGGAACAAAGCTTTCGAGCGCGAAGAAACAGCTGAACAGGCTTGGTTGATCCTTTTGGGAATATGGTAGTTGGACTGTACAGATACCATAAACCTCCATGCATTATGTCTGATATATAATATCCATAAATGCGTCAGAATATCATCTACCGCAATGTTGTAACATATGTCTATGGTGAATGATGCCGAGGCCACGAATACAAGTGACAAAGTCAATCTTTCGTCGTTAAAACTTTACCCACACCCTACTTGCGGTCAGCGTGTGCGTAAGTCGAAATTTAAAGATACACACCTCGAAACATGCAATCATGACACCACAAGCAGGTGCAATCTTGGCTGTCCGTGGTAGAATTCCAGCGAACAACGCGCTTGTACCCTCTGTCCGCATTATTCGTAAACATAGAGGTATTGTGGCTGTTGCCCTGGAAGGAAGTGTGCCCGACATCAGTAGCGCCTGCCTTCTTGTCTTTAAGACGTCGAAAGGTGATGTTAGGAGAGACGCAGTCGTTCCGCTGATGGCCCCGCTTGCAAACGCAACATATGTCCCTGTCTTGCCGTGTGACTCGAAATATCGTTTCCAGGCCTCGTAGCCCGCCCAGTAAATGCCACTGAAGGGAACATCGCGCCAAAGAGTAGGGCCGAGCCCCCGCCAAAGAAAGGAAATTCCCTGTTGACGGACAAGAGTTCGTACTGATCCCAGGACAGAAGAAAGGGTGTGTGGTTGGTCGGGGGACTTGGGTGTGGATTGGAGATTGGTACGAACAAGCTCGAGTGGCGAGAGAAGGGAAGTAAGACAGGTGCGCGCAGTGATGCCAGCGAAAAGGGGGACCAATGCAGGTGATGGTATCAATGGAGGCAAGACATTTCGTAGGAGATGGTCATATGTCAGCATGTACATAGTAGAAGAAGGGACGCCAATGAGTCTGTGGGACAAGATGGGTACTGAGATTCTCGCCTAGAGGGTATGACTCACAAACTTGTTCCAACACCCTTCCATAGCCCTCTTATTCCTTCCGCTTTCACGACATGTCGGACAGCATCTAGAAAGCCGCTAACACGCTCTTTCCTGAGTATCCCATGGTCATAGATACAGACCACCTCCTCTGCGGGAAAGGAGTGTACAAGAGATGACATGTTGCGGACACATGGAACATTTGGTGGTTGACAACACTTGGTAGATGCTATGCGAGAGACCAAAGGTTGCTTGGGCTGGGTTTGCAGACGGGTCTTGATGACATCGAACGGGGTCACTGCGGGGTCAGTGTAAGCATGGCTGGGACGACGGGACGGTAGAGCGTACTTGTGAGTGCGGTCATCGTCGAACCCGTCGCGGCCGCTATGAGTTTCGCATGGAAGTGGTCCATGGTGACCGCCAACGCTGTGGGACGACGGAGACGGAAGGTTTTGCGGAGGAGCGGCAAAAGCCGGGGAAATAAGAGTAATAATTTTGAGGGTGAAATATGCCATCGCAAAGCAATAGGATTGATTGTACTTTCCCTTTCATTCCCAACATGTCCTCCTCTACCCTCCCTCCTTCATCCCAACAAGCCAACAAGGCCGCTCTCACAGCCGCCCTCGCAGAAAATCCTCTCGCCAACACTCACCCTCCGTCAGACACCTCGGACGTAGAGCCCGGCGAAATCCAAGAAATAGATATGCATGCACAGGCAGAGGGCATCCGCACCGTCTTCAGCGATCCCACCAATTTCAATGTCAAGGTAGGTCTCTCTCACCGTGCCACCCCCAGCACTAATGCGTCGGGCAAATCAGCACCCACTCTACTCTCCCTGGACACTCTGGTTCGATTCCCCCGCGACAAAAGGTCGTAACCTCCCCCAAACACCCATTTCCTCGTTCCCCCAGACTCCCGTGCCTCAGACTCCCAGTGCAGCAGCAGCACAAGGTTGGATGGAGGATATTAAACGCGTCATCGGTTTCGACAGTGTAGAAGAATTCTGGGGGTATGCACCATCCGTCGATCAAACCTAACCGTCAATCTCATCATCGCACGTAGTCTCTACAACCATATCGTGCCCCCCTCACAACTTCCTCAAAAAGCCAATTACTATCTTTTCAAGGTATGTCTCACACTGAACTTGATACCTGAGAAACCTTGACCGTATTTTGCGCAGGAGGGCATTATTCCAGCATGGGAAGACGAGGCAAACAAGAACGGTGGCAAGTGGAGTATACAATTGCCCAAAGAAAAGAACCGCAATAATGTCGACAAGATGTGGCTTTACACGGTATATCCCTTATATTTTCCTCATCTCGTGTCTACTGACCGCCGAGACCATCTCAGATGCTTGCCGCGATTGGCGAGACATTTGACCCTTACCTCACCAGTGGCGAATCGCCCGAGCCTCATCCGCAATCTCTCATCACCGGTGTTATTGTCTCGACTCGACCGCAGTTCTACCGACTGTCGATCTGGACGCGGCTAGCTCCCACTGGAGAGGAAGACAAACTACGGGAGCGGATTGAAACTGTCGGGCGGCACTTCAAAACTAGCGTGCTCGGGTATGCCGAATCGCAGAAGTTGGCTGGCCCGCTTGCGACTGAGGTGGAGTTTTTGTCTCACAAGGACTCGGAGAAGAAAGGCAAGGCGGCGAAGAAGATCATTGTCTAAGTGACCACTTGTGTTCATACGGCACATAAACGAGGCATTTCCCGCTGGGCCGATTTATTCATTTTATACGAAAAGTAGTGGGCGAATGTGCGAGCCGTCGATTGTCTTTGGGCAGCTGCTTGGTGACTCTAATGACATATTGTTATACTTTTTCCCCCTTTCTGACAGGTTTCCGGTGAATTGCTGTGGGCTTTGCCCCATGACTGCGGGTATGTCGGGGCGCAGGGCGCAGCTGACGCTCCACGTACACAGCCACTTGTCAGTGCTCTCCTCAGAGATAAAACCCTTGACAACAAACGTCTCAATCCGCAACACTCTTGTCGACGACCCATATTTTACACTCACAATGTCCGTCTCAGGTTTCTTTTCGTCCATCGCGGATAAAGCACAGAGCGCCATCAACCAGACCCCTCTAGCAGGACATGTCCATGGCACCACGCCGGCCGCTGACCCGTCCGCGAATCGCGCCGCATCGCAGGGTGGTCATCGATCTTTTGCCTTGGAGTCACTGCAGTACCAGATTCGCAACATCGGCCAACAGTACACCTCGACTACTTCCATGCAGCGTATCATAACCCTCGAGAAGGGTGTCGCCCTTGACTTTGATGCCGTTGCCAGAGACGGTAAAACCCAGAGCAAGGAATTATATACGTGGGGGCAGGATGAGGACGCCGATTTGACAGATGGTGAGAATGCTCTACCGTATCGCAGGTTTCTTCCACGACGTAGCTAACCGGAAACCCTGCCAACTTATCGCAGTCACGGACCGACTTGCATTTTTGAACTTCGTGCATGGCTCCTTAGCCTCGAGCTTGGCTGTCAAACTGGACGGTGCTAGGTCTCCCTTGAAGGCACTACGGAGTGCCGAGGTTGCCATTACGCCGAAACGTAACATCCGGAATGGATTGCGCAATCAGATCAGGCGCATTGAACACAATCAAGAGAAAGGTGGAGAACGACGCCTTGCAGAGCTGAGAGAGCAGCTTTCGCGCGCGGAAAGAAATGACGAGCAGCTCGAGAAAGAAATCGAGTTGTTGAAGCGCAAAGCCATTCGAGAAAGCGAGCAAAGAAAATGGGAGGCCATCCGAGAGGTGAGGTGTCTTGGCAAGATCTTGTGGCTGGCAACTTATTCTTGTATAGTATGGTGAGAAACTGGCTCTTCTCTCGCAAGCCGCGGAACCCATCATTGGGGTCTTGCCGACCCTGCCCCCCACCACCGCGAATCCGTACGCGGGTGCAGAAGTCACCGCTACTGCTCGGGCATCTCTTCAGCAGGCGCTCGACAACTACAAACCGGGACTTGCCAATCTTCGCCTACAATCCGGAAGCGATCTTTCACGATCAGACACTCGTTCCTTTGGCGAGAGCCATGCTTCGGAGCTGAGCAGCTTAGCAGTCCCTTCAGCAGAACAAGACTCGCACCCCGGTCTTTCGGTGACCCCGCCCATCCCCGAACCCGCCCCGGCCGAGAAGGAAGACCACAGCGGTCACTTATCCACCCAGCCACAGGCAGTTACTTCTGCAGTTACCTCACAGCCTGTCCCTGCCGTTACTCCGACTAGCGGCGTGACTGGCGTGTCGCTCCCCGCGTCTGGACCTGCGCCTGACAGTGCTCCGCCAGCTGGATTACAAGATACGAATCCCAGTGGTGGTGACAGACTTGCCGAGTCACCTGCGGAGGAGTTGTACGGCACAGCTCCCGACAAGACTGAGAGTGCTGGAGAGGAGAAGCAGCGCCTCGAACGAGAGGAAAGAGAGCGTGTGCAGGCAGCTGGCAGTGGAGTCTCGGAGACTGCGGAAGAAGAGAAGAAACGACTGGAAAGGGAGGAGAGGGAACGTGTGCTTGCGGGTGGTGCGGATACGTGTGGAAACACAAAGGAGAAGGAAGGAGAGGAACTTCCACCTTACCAGGACTTTCAGCAATAGACGATCACGTTATTGAGTGTCTAGGCAGAGATGGAATAATGTTCAGTAGCACGTTCTGAAATCACTTGCCTTTTACGGAACCCTAGGGAGTACTATTTGGCCAGGGTCGTGTGGGCATTGGCTTGCTCAGATACACCATCCACGCACAATGGACAAGGCTGATCTCGAAACGTATCAAGTACAGCTCTCTCAGGTCGAGCTTGCGCTCCAGGCAGACCCTGAGAACACAGAGCTATCCTCTCTTCAATCTGAGCTGCAGGAACTCATCTCCCTCGCGCAAGAAGCCATCACGCAAGCCGACGCAGCCTCCACTTCTCGTGTGGGTCCATCGCGAAAATCAGCCTTGTCGACACCCGCGTTCTCGTGGGCTGCTGGGAATGAATGTCTGGCCAAGTATTCGAGAGATGGGAGTTTCTACCCTGCTCGAATAACGAGCGTTGGGGGTTCAGCGGAGAATCCGGTTTACAGCATCGTGTTTCGGGGCTACAACACGACGGAGCTGGTGAAGGGCTCGGAGATCAAATCGCTGCCAACGAACCATCAAGAAAAGACGCCGGCTGTGTCAAACAAGCGGAAGCTGACGAAAGCAGAAGAGGAAGAGAGGGACCGGAAGAAGAAAAAGAACGAGAAGAAGGTGGAGGCAAGGGCAGCGAAAGCCAAGGAACAGCTGGTGAAGCAAGCGACGTGGCAAAAGTTTGCCAAAAAGTCGGAGAAGAAGGGGGTGCATATTGCTGGTGTGGCCGGAACGAGTATATTCAAGACGCCGGATAATCCACTAGGCAAAGGTATGGATGGATTGGATTGTCATATAGCTGGACTGATAGGTGGGATGAATCGCAGTTGGCGTGACGGGGAGCGGCAAGGGCATGACGGAGGTGAAGCTGCTAGGCAAACATAAATTCACGCCGGTGGAGGAGTCCAATCAGTGAGGAAGACGACTATCGTAAGGGGTTTTCCGACAGTGATTCGCGAATTGGACGGGTTGCTAACCCAGATGTTATGCAGGGGACAAGTCTGGGTGGTCGCTCTATATGTACTAAGTGTGTTTGTGAATAGCAGGTGCCATGCTGGATGCGTCGCAACTGAGGCGCTGTCAATGGCGGGCACGACACTCTACAGTATGCAACCTCATGAGTGACTTTGTTCCGGACCCGTGGCGGGGGATCTGCAAAGGTGCGATGCATCTGCGAATCTGACCTCTTGTCAATCTCGACGCTGGATCTTCAACCTGACCATACACAGAACGGCGTCGTCCTGTCACGGCGCACACCAGTTATCGCCGCGGCCGATCTGGCGTCGTTCGTGCACTCCGAGGAGAATCCGCGTCGAGATTAACGTCTGCGATTTGTCCACCGACACGGTCATATGACTGCTTCGTGCGATTTATTGCTCTGTCACGGGTGCACCACGCAACGACGATCATACTATTCCCAAATATGGCACAACAGAAAAGGGAACACCAAGCAGGTCTATGATGCATTGTATCTCCCGACCGACATTCACGTCCCATCAACCCGCGCTCGGAAAAAGAAAGCGTTGTGTCGCCAGGTCTACCGCGGGGTCTGGGCTAGCCGAGCTTCCATCTGCGGAGGACGGGCTCGCAGACGCTGTCGTATCGTCGGGCAGGAGCGACGATGCCGGGTCAAAAGCTGTCAAACTCGAATTATAACCCGACTTTCTCGACATCCCAGCAATGTCTACCGAATGGCGCCGCAGGGGAAGGCCACCGCTATGTGCAGCCATGACCTGTGCTGATAAATCAAGAAACTAGGTCAAGCGCGATCAGGATCCGTTGCAAGGCCGTCCAGGAATGCTCTAGCCTACCACTTGTTCCTCGACAAGAGTACCTTCGTGTAGAGTCTTGTTGGTATTCTGCATGTGCACCAGCAGCGTGCGGATGCTGCGAGAGGACAATCCGCGGTATGTCGAGACCCGTTCGAGTGCCAGCGGCGCCGTCTGCACGAGTCGGAGCTGCTCGTGAAGGTAGAGGACGTATTGTTCCAGGCACTCGAGATAGTGGCGCTTTTTCTCGTGCGAGGAGATGGTATCCCTGGCGAAGCGTCGTGATACGAAAACGGAGAGGGTAGACGGGACACATACGGATCGGTGGGTGTGAATCCTATTTCTTCCGCTATTGCCCGTTGTCTCGCCTTGCGCTGGCTCTCCGTTTTATTGACGGCGCTATGGAGAGGCGCGGTGGAGGAGGAGTCGGGAGACTGCTGTCTGCTCGTCTGGGGAGGGGGAGGCGAAGGCTGGATATAGGGACGGGATTCGGAGACATCCCGTTGTCGATGGTTAATATTCGAGAGCAACTCTGAGGGGGTGGGGAAGAGCTGCTGAGACGTGGCAGCATAGTAGTCGAGCATGCTCGGAGGGGTGCTGTCGGCGGTGTGCGACGCTGGAGGGGCCGGATCTATATGTCGTGTGAGCGGGTAGACAAGGTGCTGGGAGATTGGAGTGAAAGAGAGGCTCGAATCTGGGACCGGAGTGGAGGGTCGAGCGGTGTCGAGCTGTGGCCGGGAGTGGGCGAGTTGCGGGATGGCGAGGTAGGCGTTGTCTAGATAGGGATAGCTGAGGGGGTCGTCGAGCGCGTGTTGGCGGTAGGCGGGATCGACGAGGGATGCATCGAGGAGATCGGTGCTGTTGGGGCAAAAGTTATAAAGAGGCAACATGGCGAGGGGGGAGGGGGAGAGGGAGCTTTTAAGAGGGAGACATGGAGTGGCGTTAGACTGTGGAGGCGAGGGCGAGTACGTCTTTCAAGGGAGTCACTTACGCTCGTTTCCACGGACGAGCTGGATCCACTCGGGCGTGCACGGCATCCGAGGAGCGCCTGGGATCTTTCTTGGACGAGCGGGAAGCGACATTGCCAAATTCAGCCAGAGGGTCCAGATGCCGCATACGTCGCGGAGTTGAATTTTATTCCGATCCTGCCGCGATCAACTTCCGTATCGAGGGTCTCATTGCAAACCGACCGCGATCGCACTCGCAAACACACATTTTTCTCGTGCTTTTCCTTGCACCCTGCACCCTGCCGTGTGTCCAGGTCAGCGATCGCGATAAATTTCTGGTCTCGGCATCCGGAAGCGCATATGCCGATCTCGGCATCTTTCTTACCTTCTTCCTATTCCCTTTTCTGGCCATCCCCTCCCCTCCAGTATATAACCCCACGCGCGCTGCTCGTCCGATCCACGACAGCGATGGCTCAGCACTACCCCTCCCTCGATTTCGACTCCTCCATCTTTCCACACCCCCCCTCTCCCCCGTCACCGACCCCCCCGTCCCTCCCCGCTTACCACCCCGATCCGCCCCCCTCCTACTACAACCCCCCTCC
>JBBPQE010000057.1:0-74267 GCA_038092335.1 Boletus vinaceobasis
GTACCTTTCGACGGAATGTGGTACTTTGGAAGGGACTCTGTTCCATAACGAGCACCATAAGGATGAGGGAGTGTGTTGACAGACTCTGCGTTCAGAAAAGAACGAGACTTCTTGTCCTGTTGGTAGGATGATGATGAGCACGATCATGAATGTAAAAGAGCAGAACAGACATACCCTGGACTGGCGAATGAGACGTTCAGGGTTTATGTGCTGGATGAGGAGAGATGAGTGGGGGGAACGATGATATTCGGAGGATGTACCTTTGAGAGAGGCATAGCGATGAGCGCTTGAACCCTCTTCGACAGCCATTTTATACCATCTACAATGACATCGCTATTTACGTAATTGATACTTTGGCATTAGCAACGTAGTGCACACATGATCAATTATTTGATCAGTACCTGGTTGACCCAGAAGACGGCAACTGGTGAAACCGCTCACCGAGTTGATTAAATCTGCGCAGTTGCTACCGCACGCTGCAACGGGTGTCCCTGGAGATTCAATCTTCTTTTTCTGACAGGTTAGCCATTTTCAACCACGGCAAGATACGCTCCCAGAAATTTCTTACCTCGGTGTCCGCGAAATGGTCTAGTTAATGAGTACTGATAGTGAAAGAAGTTTTTCCGATTTCATCTTGGGACACGCCGCCGACCGAGCGCAGAGGAAATGGGAAGTGAACACGTTTTGCCGTTCAGTAAACGATGAAAGTTATGGCGACCCACCTGAAGAGTGCACGTGCGACGTTCTGAATCTGCGTCGGAAATTATAGTTGTAAGAATCTCAAACACATTGAGCGGTCGACTTGTCATGCCAATTAAAAGGCGAGTAGTGAATCAGCCGTAAACGCGCGAGTGGGCCACAGTTGTACATACAGTAATTGCCTTATGCTACACTAAGCCTAGCACGCTGCAACGTCAATCAGAAGGATTCGAGCCATGGAAACCGTGTAGGTTATTTCCTTCACTGTCTCGTCCAAGCTGTTCACGTTCTATAGCGAAACTCCATCAATGCGGCATTCGAGTGTGCTGCTGCCCCCAACAGCCAACTCGCCTTGCTTCGTCATCGATGCCAAAAACCGTTCCTATAAGCACCAATACTCTAATATCTATTTCACTAGACTTGCAATGTTGAAGAAACCTGTGCTTGAACGCGCAAACGCGAGATGGAAAGACCTTGATGGCAGGTGGTTCGTTGTCGCGGAACAATGTGTATACTCACGGAGGTACACCAGGAAGCCCCGTGTACGTCTCAAGGGTACTGGACGTCGTCAAATCTCAGCTTTGCTGGATATTAGGTACGGTATATATGGACATGCCACTCAAGCCAAATGTCCTTGAAGATTTGGGTCGAGATGTGAGTGCGCAATTCAATTTTAGTCGTCTGTCGCTTAGTGTATCGAAGCATGCGCTACCTCCCCCGCAATTCAGAGAAAAATTTTATTCGGATCACGATAGCGTTATGCTGGAGGATGAGTCCGGGCGTATCAAGCTTGTAGGCAAGAAACTCATTTCAACGCATCTGGTCACCGGTGTTATTATTGCTGCGCTCGGCATGGAAACTCCAGGCGGAGAATTTGAAGTCATTGACATATGCTTCCCCGACCTTGCCCCGTTTGCGGAACAGCACAACACTGACAACAATAGCATGGACGTGGATAGGTAGGTCTGTTTCTGGGTAATCTCTTTCACGTTCTTAACGCATTGATGGGCAGCAGTACTGCACAACCGGACGAGTACATAGCTGTCGTGTCAGGATTATCTATCGGAACAGAGTCCCAGGCAGACGCTCAGATTCAAATGCTGGTGGAGTACCTATCCGGGGAAGTGGGTGGACACGACGATCAGACAATCGCGTCACAAATCACGCGCCTGATTATAGCAGGAAACTCCCTCTTGTCAGTCGCTGGCATTGAGAATGGCACCGAAGAGGATGAAAAGAAGCCAGTAAGTTACTGTCATCGAATTGCGCGCGTACCTGATATTCTAGGAAACAGAAAAAGTTGAGCACAGTGACACCGGCAGATCTCTCGCCGCATCCCAATTCCATACTCTCCGCCCATCTTCACGACCTTGCATCGGCTCTTCCTGTGCACATCCTGCCGGGCCCAGACGACCCCTCAGGGGCGATTTTACCCCAGCAACCTTTTCCACGCGCTATGTTCAGCGGGGCAACGGATTTTGAAACATTCCATCGCGAGACGAACCCGGTTTGGCTCCGGCTCCGATGTGGCACGGACTCCGAAGAATCATCGTCCGAAGGACCCAATTCACCGATTTCCAGCGTTGGCAGGCCCCCGGTGACCCGAAGCGTGTTAGTGACGTCCGGTCAACCTGTGCTTGACATGTTCAAATATCTCCCCACGCCCCCATTTACGCTCGCGTCCATTGCGGAGTTGACTCTCAAGTGGCGACATATTGCCCCAACTGCACCAGACACGTTATGGTGCCATCCGTACCGCGAGCGAGACCCGTTTGTCCTCAATGAAACACCAGATATATACGTCGTCGGAGGTATGTCTGAATTCGCCACAGCATTGGTTGGATCGGAGCAAGAGCGCAAGAGAAAGAGGTCAAGGCAATGCAGAGTGGTCCTGTTGTCGAACTTTTCCGAGACAGGGACACTGGTGCTAATCAATATGCGCACACTGGACGTGCGTTGCGTGAATTTTGGAGTCAAGGGCCTAAGTGCTGGTGGGGGACAGGCAGAGCCACCGGAAGAGGATGCAATGCAGGAGGGGTGATGCAGATGTACGTTGTCAGTTCCTTGCGGCTTGCGGTCATTTTTGCTACATCCGATCCACCGTCTGCACCGAGCTTTT
Organism: Boletus vinaceobasis; assembly: GCA_038092335.1. Lineage (NCBI taxonomy): Eukaryota > Fungi > Basidiomycota > Agaricomycetes > Boletales > Boletaceae > Boletus > Boletus vinaceobasis. The sequence continues at coordinate 2,819 of JBBPQE010000057.1, forward strand.
CGAATCAGCTTCGATGCACATCGCGTATGGTCCCATCAGGAAACAAACTCACAAAAACAACCTTGGTTTTGGTTAAACGACAAGAGATGTAGAGTTACGTCTGTCTTCCCAATAATGTTTTGTGCCCTCGCTTTTGTTGGGATCGATTGGCGCGCGCCGGAATAAGATGTTCAAGTTTGCAGCGTGACACCTACGACATCCGTCGCACCTCCTGCCGGCTTTTGTCTTATGTGCATCAGATTTTTTTAATCCGTTGCTTGTCCTATGGTATCGCTCATCTCATGGTGCACTGAAGGCGCCTGCAGTAGGACTGTGAGAGGGTGGTGGTGGCTCCTCCCCGCTGGGGTTTTGATGCGCCCACCCTATGATGCAGGTGACGGTGGTCTTGAGTCATGTGCGCATGAGTAGTATATAGTCCATCGATGCATCACTGAAACATATTTTACCTCATAGATAATCATAATAGTCAGTTAGTGAGGCAAAATGGGACTTCTATCGGGTCACCAATGGGTGAACAAATGGTTACATTCCTGACGGATTCCAGTAAGGCACAAAAGGTCCTGCAGCAGCACTTGGTATTGATTCCTTCCAGGCATCTCAGGCTGAATATCGAAAATTTTATCAAGTATGTGACAGACGACCTTTTCGAACACACGGATGGTGTTCGTATACAACTATCATAGGTCGTAGGATGATCTCTCCGCAGCATGCAGCACGTTTAGCTCCCAGCATATAGATATCAGTATTTTTCGGAGAGGACTGCACAAGTTTCAGAAGCCTGACCATGGAAAACGGCATAACACTTACTAAGAGTGACGAGGGATGTCCAGCCAGTGAACGGATGGCTGGCAATCAACGTGAACACTCGTCAAGGAATACATAAGAGACCATACCTTCTTCTGCCCTCGCCCGTAAATGCGTCGTATTGTTCCCAGACATACCCAGTTCGTTCGTACTCCTAGGGGTGCTGTTAGCAGAGATGGGAGTCGGGATTGCAACAGTAGTGTACCTTGTAAACATTCTCCACGACGTTTCTCCGTAATTCTGTATAAATTTGCTTGGCGTATTCCTGGTAGGGGCCCTCAACAGCTGCGTAAGTCTGCCCATCCAACCCGTCAGTTCCCGCAGGATTACCCGCCCAACACATTGCGGCACACCTTGTATAGAGAGCTCAAGATCATATAGTTCATCTGAATCCAGATTGGTCCTTTCCAATAATTCTCGCCACGTCCGAATTCGGGATGTGAAGCCGAAAGACTACGGATGCCGTACGGTGACCAAAGATGATCAGGATCGTGGAGAAGGTCAAGAATGGGAAGGAGATGAGAGGAATTGGGAGGGAGAAGGGAGAGCATAAAGGGGAATAATGAAAGGTAGCCTTTGTGACATGCATGTTCCGACTCATCTGGACACGGTCAGAGAAAGGAAAAAGAAAAACCGGAACAAAATAGAGATGCGCACCGTCCGAGCTAATTCCAACATCACAATACATTTTGGCGTCTTCGTTCCAATGGAGATCTATAATCGAGAGTAATTTCGTCATGATGACTTGGAAACCTTAAAACACCATACCATCAATGTTTTCGATTATAGCTTTCTCGATTTCCTTGAAACTCTCCGCGTCTTCAGTCTCCCCGATAATTTCTGCCAGCCCACGCATCGTTCGTGTGAAGAAGCCCATCCAGCTGATAAGGTCGAGATGTAGTTCACCAGCATGCGGTGGACCTCTTGGATAGTCGTCCATCCCGCTGGTGAGGACATGCGTCTCAGAACGTCCACGCCATCTATATGCTTCGGTACGCGAGCGTGCTTTTCGGCCGTATTGTTTGATCTGCCCGCGTTGCGTACGACGAAACCAATCATAATGACGCCGTAGAGGAACGTAGATCGAGCGCAAGAAATCGAGGCCCTTATTATATGAAAGGTACTCGTTCCCCTTTTGTGTCGACTCAACAAACCCAGTGAGTGGAACTTGCTCGCCCATTGCAAAATCCATGCCAAGCTCTGCGGCAGAAGGACCGTCATTCTGCGCAGCAAGACGCTCAATGAAAGCAGTGACTGCCATAGTAAGCGTTGGTGGATTAGCGAACGTAGGAACCTGTGTATGGAACTCGGGTGGAACACGGCTCCGGGCTTCATCGCCGAGAATTTGTTCACGAGCAACCCAACCATTCTCGTCGATAAGATTTATCCAGTCCTTGAGAATCTCGAGGCTCAGGTCATTGTCCCACTGTCCGATGTGAAGTAGATGAAAACCTTCGTCCCTGAAGACGAAGTTGAGTAAATGTAGGACACCAGCGGTGAAAAGCGATATTACCAATAAAATCCCCTTGGGAAGAAGCTACGACTAGGAGTAGCAGTGAATAGAGCGTGAGGTTCAGTAAACCTTGCTCCTTGTTGACTGTCGTGCGTTTCATCTCCGTCGTAATCATAATCGTCTTCTTGGTCCCATTCGAATGCAAAGCCTTTGTCGACAATCGAGGACCCATAGAAATAACCAATTCCTCCGAGTAGATTAGACGTAATCGCCTTGCTAAAGGATTTGAGGGCCTCGTGGTTGGGCACAGCAAAGGAGTCAGGGGTAGGAAAACGAGTTTCAAAGCGATTATTAAACGACGAGATCAGTGCAGGAATACCGAGATCGATTGTAGCGGCTGGGAGACTAATGTCAACATGCGAGAAAGATATCAATCAAAGTACATACAGTCTAACTTCTTGTGGGAACTTGCACTGTCAAAAAAGACATCAAACTGGAATTCGCCATCGAAAAATTTTTGCACTGCGAAAAGGTTGCTCGCTGTAACAGTCTCATCGGGCAACTGGAGGACGAATGATGCGTCAGGTGCGGGGTCTGCCTGGCGATATTGCTCTGCTACAGGTCCTGCATGTTTCAAAACACTTTGCATGATGAAATCTGTGACAGAACGGGGTGTGTGAAGAGTAAAATTTTATGGAGGAGCGACACCGACCCTTCGCAGTCCAGACTTGTCCTGGATTGACGCGCAAACCCATAAAGTGGGATTTACCTAGTCTCTGCGCAAATGTTTCCGAATGAGGACCCGAGGTCACAGCTTGGTTATCATCGCCTGAACGGGGTATAAATTCTAAGAGTGAGTAGTGTTGCAAGAGAGCATACCATCGACGATACGGATGGTGAAGTCGTCGAGGTCGGGCGTAGTACCAGAAAATTCTATAGGTCCATCAATCCCCTGAAATTTGTGAGTAGGATGCTGACGTTATTAATTGCACGTACATTCTCATCCTCATCGGTGATCAAATCAACACCACCGAGACCCTCGAGCCCCAAATAGAAAATTGTAGAAATTCGAGAGGGGTACGCTACATTGAACATAGTACGTTGTGCTCGCAAATGTGGGCTCGATTACGCACCTGGCTGGATAGGTTTCCCTTTGACGCGGGCAACCCAACTGCCCCCATGCTCACCACCAGGAACCTTGAGAAACTCGGTTGTAATCTCAACATTGTTGAGGCTGTCTTTGAGAACCTGTATGCCGCCTTGACGAGAGTCAAATATCGTCCACGTGTAACTATCAAGTCCGTCGGCTTGGTCGCATGCATGGCGCGCCTCTGAACAATGAATAATGTCAGCCATAACACAGTAGGTATATAACGAGGTATGGCGCACTCCCGAATGACTGGTAATTCTGCGTCCCGAACCAGACGAGCCCCGTCACAAGGGACTGGGGTAGTCTTGGGCGAACACCAAAGTATAAGCCTGAGCGGTAAGTACCCCAATGCAAGTCTTCAGTGACATTCTCTGGTAATGAAAATATCCGGGATGGAAATAAGAACAGAAGCAGCCAAAATAGCTGCATCATTGCAGTAGGTGGAGCCAATAACAAGTGGTCGACAACTTGAAGCAGACGCACCCACTTTGATTGAGGTCACGTGACCAGTCATTCCTGTAGTCAACGAAATAAATACATTGTCAGGCTATGCCGCGCGCCTGTGCTCGTGGCAATTCAGAGCACAATATGCGATCACTTGATTGGTGCTTTGTGACATTGCAGTACTACTACATGCTATGAATCTGGCAGGCACAGAATGTGGCTATCCTCGGTCTCTCTGTCCACGACACGTACCCTGTATCAGTACTTTGACAAGCGTGGTCCCTGGCGCTACTAGTTACGCGCAGCAACGCCACGGGTGATACGGCTACCCCCTATAACAAAACACATGTGGGAATGCCCCTTTTCATACAAGTATAATAAACATGCATGAATGGGGCAGATACCGACGCCGCAGCAAGATCCTACCCACTCAAATTTATTAATCACAATGGACACTCTTAGCATTGGAGACGGTACTACGTTCGCTCCCGGGCCCGCGTCCATCGCTAATCGCAAAGAGCTGTCTACGGAACGTAGCGACGACTTCCCAGCTAAATCATACGCGCCAATCTCCAGTGGAATATCCAAGGGCAAGACTGTCGGCGGACATGATTTCTCCACGGCAGACTTTGCGATCGAGGACAGACCATTCTTTGTACCCGTTGGGAAACATGGCATAACTGCTGCGTTGCAGAAGCTCGATAATCAACTCCACCAGGTCCGCAGCACTTCAAATCATGCTACATAATCATTATGCTAATCCATGTGACGCTTTTTAGTCCGGAAGAAATAACCTGTTGTCCAAGAAAGTGGGTCTTTGATTCGTCGTTCTGCGGTTCAGATTCCTGATTATATTGATCGCATATTTCCCAGCTTCCTGTTTCATGGATTGGTCGTGAAGTACCTCCAGGGAGTCTCGGCCTCATCAATCACGGTGGTCTCCCCAAGATCCTGACACGGCCGGGTCGCTATCCACCCTTTCCTCTTCGCAATTGGTGGGCACGGGAGTGGTGTGGGACGCAAGGATGTAAGTATCGACTAGTTCATTCGAGTCATATCACTCGACATCCTCTTTTAGTATCAGATACCGCCATCGAATTCAAGGGTCTGACCGTGGTGCAGGTTTCCCAGAACCAGGTGAGCCTGAGCATTCCGCAACTCGACCCTTGTAGTGACCCCGTTCCAGGCGGCAGTAGTGTCTGATCCACAGGTAGATTTACATCATAATCCTGTTCGTCCTCGTGAGCTCAAACTCATCGAAATTATAGAACCGCATTTTTGTCATTAAGAATTCAGGTTTCGTCGCATACGCGGTCGAGGGTACATATGACGTACTCGCGATAGTTGATCAGACACACCTGCAAACAGTCATTAATGATCATGTGACAGGTGCCATCCTAGGGTGGTGAGTCGACTTTCTTCACGTTCTTTACTTGACCTAATCCCTGCAAAGGTCACACGAGGTCAAGATGAGAAGCCGCATCGGCGCCGGAAGGGATCAAGAATATGTCGTCGCCCTCTTGTTTGTGACCCCCTTCGAGCTACAGAGATCCGTTCACTTCACTGATACTTTCCATGTAGCCTGAACATTCCTGCAAATAATTGTGCCATTCTTCAACGTGGAGACGACCTCGAGCTACTTGCCGCTGGGCAACATTATATTACCAATCCGAATGTCACTTTACGTGGGCTATACACCCTGGGAGAAAATCAGCTTGAGATGCCAACCAAAGACATGTAAGTGCAGCATACAAATATTCTTGATCGATGTCTAAAGAACAGTGCGCAGTTTCACAAGAGACCAGGTTCCCGTCGGTCTACGTATCTACCTTAAATGGTGGGTGCTCTATTTTACTCCCTGACTCCTTAAATTACTTATTCTTTGCAGGCAGCTGGTTGAACCACTCAAAGTGAGTTCGACTATATCCTTACTGATATGCTGATCCTGATATAGGGTGGAGCTTACAACTCACGGGTATTCAACACCATATGACGCGCTCCGTGACAAGACCCAATCAATTTTGACGCAAATCGTTGCACATCGTACGTGATATTTCGTTTCATACCACATGTTTAGTTGACGTTTCAAACAGTCGACTACAGTTCGATGGTCAAACAACGTTCACTTGGGCCAGACAATCTCGACGACGGAACAGACCCTTCATCTGCTTTCCTTGACGCTCTACGGACTCGTGCAATGGACGAGATGCACGAAGCTGCATTAGAGTACGGAATCGTGCTGAAGGACCTTGGTGTGTTTTCAGTTTCGTCGTAATGGAGACATTCATAGAACCATCAACAGCTGTCATTGACAGGCAATTCAAGGGCGAGATCGCGTCTACCATGGATAAACTTACTACCAGGGCACTTCAGGCACAAGTGGAAGCTGCTGTAAGTCACCTTTCCGCTTCCGATTGCCTTGTTAACCCCAGCCCTGTCACAGAACGTCGACAGGGAAAACTCGAACAAGGTAAAACAAGAAGAGGGCGCATTGGCGGTCGCACGCATCAAAGCGCAAGCACGCAATGTACGTTCCGAGGATTTTGCTGGGGAACGACATGCTTGACATAGCTATCTAAAGACACAAGCAGATTCTGAGGCTTACAGTGTTATCGCAGCTGCGAAAGCCCAAGCTGAACGTACGAAGATTGAAGCTCTCGCGCAGGCAGAAGCCATCCGCCTCACTGCCGAAGCGGACGCAGAGGCTGTCCGGATTAAGGCCACCGCGGATGCTGGTGTCGAAGACCAATTCGCACAAGAAATGGGGATGAGACGGGTTGAGGTTTCACGCATTAAAGCATTCGGCAACCGAACGGTCTTTGTACCTTCTGATGGGCCTGGGAAGCATATGAGTAGTGCAATGGCGATGGGCATGGCTGCAGCGATGGGGAGCGATGCAAGAAAGTGATTGTTTGTATTTCTCACGTGTAGTGGAGAGGAGGGCCATGATTGTTAGTTTGTACGGTAGTTAATAGTACGTGTCTTATGACCCCGGCTACTCTCGAGCCATACTAAGGTCTCCGGCTCGCTTTAATCGACTATTCCTGGACTCGTTACTTTTCTTGTCGCTGTAGCCAATCAATCAGAGCATCCTAATAGATCTGTTCAATGTGATTGTGCTGCCGCCAGTCTTTCCTAGTCATTGAGAGTCTGTGAAATTCCCATTTCAGACGTGTCTTATGCCCCAACACGCACGAGTCACGCCGCAGTCACATGTCACAGCAGCCAGGAGGCTTTGAAAGCCACTTTGGGCTACTGTGCTACCTTCATCCTCAACGTTGACTACGACTCGCTTTTACTCCCACTTACCGTCAGCTCGCATCGCTACATTCCTTAGCACAGTAACCGTTCCAGCCTTCCGCAATGAGGTCGAAATTCAAGGATGAGCACCCCTTTGGTATGCTGTGTTCCTGTCTTGCAGTCCCTTTACTCATCCATTGATGTGACGACTCACAGAGAAGCGCAAGCAGGAAGCCGAGCGCATCAGACAGAAGTATCCTGATCGTATCCCCGTCAGTATTCGTCGCCTGTGGAATCCATATTCTGGAACTTTATCCAAACACTGCTTGAAATTTAGGTTATCTGCGAGAAGGCAGACCGAACGGATATCCCGACGATCGACAAGAAGAAGTATCTCGTACCCTCAGTATGCATGCATTTGCTGCGCTCTGTATGCGATGATGTCTGATTGCTATCTAATTCGCAGGATCTGACTGTTGGGCAGTTCGTCTACGTCATCCGGAAGCGCATCAAGCTTGCACCAGAGAAAGCTATCTTCATCTTTGTTGATGAGGTCCTTCCACCGACCGCTGCGCTTATGAGCGCCATCTATGAAGAACACAAGTACGTCCTACCTTGATATGATTTGCAGTGGATCTGATCACAATACACCACAGGGACGAAGATAATTTCCTCTACGTCAGCTATTCAGGCGAGAATACGTTTGGAGAGGATGGATGGATTGAACTATGAACATTTTTTGGACGCTACGATCTGTCGTTGTATGGAAGCTTTGATTCGATAGACCACTGTCAGGCAACAAGCGTCCAGAAATCTCCTATTCCATCGCCCACTGTTTAATCCACCTTACATACCCTCCCCTCCCCTCGTTTCGTTTGCTTGCCTTTGTATTCTACTTTCTGACGCCGGTTCGGGTTTTTTGTCCTGTCCTGTTTCTTCATATGCCTTGTATCTGCATAACCATCTTACCATTTTGAGTGCGCGAAGAGCGATCTAAATCCAACCCTTCTGTGTAACCCCGTCAAGTGGTGAATGCAGCACCAATGCCATGAACCCAGACTGGACCACTCTCAGTCGTCTCCAACGAAGCTTCTCGTCTTGATCACGTCCGTATGTACCAATTCTACGTCTCTTGGCTCTCCTAGTCGGTCGTTGTGGTCTCAAATCTAGGCGGCCTCATCGTCCTTTTTGCACAAGGATCTCAGAACTATTTCATACAGGTACATCAGCAGTTCACTCTACCTCGGATTCCCTGAGGTGAAGCATCACTTTTATCTCGACTTCAGCATTACTCTGAGACCCGGACTACTCCTCAGTCACATCTATCAAGTCACAAACTGCGGCCTCGGTGATCGGTAGCGTGGCCGAGTTGGTCTAAGGCGTTGGATTTAAGAAATTTGAATCCCAATGGGCGAAAGTCCGCGCGAGTTCGAACCTCGCCGCTACCAAAGATTTTTTTTTCCCTTCTGGCAAGACCAATTTGCAACACGTCTGGGTATGATACACTTCAAAGCTTCATCTCTTGTCGATTCATTATGTGATTTGGTATTTCACCACTAAGAATCTCAACTCTACAATGATGATTCTGCAATGCTCCCTACTAATATAGTTTCGCACCTCAGATACCATGTGGCAGTTAAAAAAGCTATCACCAATGAACAATATCACAACGATACGACGGAGAGCCACTTACTTTCTCGATATTGTCTTCTCCCCCGGGACGTTGTCGCACCCTGACCGACGGAGTGACTCAACACGGGAGATACAATGGATAAGATCATAATTACCTGCGCGTGGGAACGAACTGTTCTGTGTCATTGTTAGAAAATATACTCGCCATGTTGCTTGTCCCCCCTGGAGTGGCGCGAACGCGCCTACAAAGCCGGGTCAGACGCAAATATTTCACGATACCACAAGTCGGCGCACTGACCGTGAAGGAGCGGCGGCCATTGCCAGGGCATCATCAGGAAACTCTTCTCCAAGAAGTCGTTGAACGCCACTAGCAGCGATCGACTTATCAGCGGATGTAGTAGGGGATGGGGTCCCTAGGGGTAAGAGGTCAAGGGCCCCTCGGAGATGCATTATCTATCCTCCATACCTTCCGTCGTCGTCTCCTCCGAGCCAGAAACGGCAGCCATGTTCCCAAACTGTGCATATCCTGAAAATGTAATCAATTATCAGAAGCTTGACTGTGAAGCATCGAGCGTACGCGGCAACTTTTGGACGTTTGTGAAACCCGGATCGACGGTGACACCGGTGTATCTGACTGGTACTGAACTTGCTGCGCGCGTTGACCGACACGCCGAGAGACTTACTTGAGGAATTCCAACAGACTTCGTTTCGTGAAGACGATCTTGGTATTATCCCAGTCCAACATGCCTGCAGCGAGATACATTGGATACCGTAACGCAGTGATGAGATAGATGTTGCAAAAACTCACCCAGATGCAGGGGCCAATCCTTTTCTTTGGACACGTCGACGGCCTGGGATGGCGTGAATCTATGATCCAAAAGATATGAGAATACGCCATGGGGATCGCCACGCGCGAACGTACGTAGATGACATTGGAACAGATGGTATAGCTTGAGGCTCACATGGCAGTCCGCATATGGTGTTCGGCGCCTGAGTTTGAAAACCTCGTCGGGGTTTGAAGCTACCACCAAACGTATCCCTGAAGTTTAAAACAGGTAGGAATGATAGGATGATAACTTATCCAAAACTCTTCCTTCCAGTATTACTCTACTAGGACTAGCCTCGAGCGACTCATTGTCACCTACTCTCCTTTTGGTCGGATCCTTTGTTTATGCAGGTCGATAGTCGGAACATACGTTGATTGATCCGTTACTCCACCAATAATCTCATATAACACCTCTGACTACGTTTCCAACTTGCGGCTCTCGAAGCCTATCAGTTATCTTGAGAAGGTGTAAATACATTCCACGGGTTAAAATCTAGATTTAAATAACACGGCTCAGCCGACAGATCCAAATATAAAGATCTTGTAGTGAGAAACTAGATAGCATTCAAAACCAACTCGAGATCAGGACATCAACAATGAAAACAAGAGGAAAGCATTGGTGTATGTACCAGAAGGCAAGTACTTGAATATCGTGATGGGCGATTGAAGTATATCTTCTGTACGTGTATCGGGGTTGCAGTGTGATAGGTTTGTGTTCCACGGGAGTAGGGTGGGACTTCAAAGCTTCAGCTTCAGATGGCAATGTAATAGTATCTGTTCTGGTATGCCCAGAAATGAGTAAAGGATGAGGGAGATGGATTCAAGTCTTATGAATTCATTTGAAGAATGGCTTCAGTTGTGTGATAAAGGACCACAAAAGCAATAACGCCCTTGGGTGAAACGTTGAACAACATAATATTACCGTAGGATGTTTCTTTCCATTGAAACATCAAAGCCGTCGGGATCGAAAGACAACGCATCAAAGTGAAGAGAGTCAAGTCTCAACTCAAAACTGTGATCGCTCAGACGATGTGGGGTAGAGTTGTTATCATGGTGGGTGTGAAATGCTTGGTGATATCGCGGCACAAGTTTTCGATCGGGACTTTCAAGATCAAGGAACTGTGCATCCGCGAATATATCGTCCTCCATGGGGACATCTTGACAATTGGATGACAAGGTGGGGATAGAAGTCGATGGCTTAGAACTGCTGTGGGCTGATGAGCAAGACGCCGTTGCTGTGGTAGGTGCAGATAAAGGGTCATCCGGTGACGGCGAAGCAAAAGAGAAAAGTCGGTGGAGTTCTCGGACAGAAAACTTGGTATTCTTCTTCATGGAAGGGCTCCGGGATACTGGCCTGTTCAGCGCATCATCGATCGTAAGAGTACTTGGGACCTCATTGATGTAGAGGTCCCTGTTGTTGCGCTTGGGATGTGGAAGCGATGACAGATTCGTGGTTGGGAGGATATGGTGTGTTTCAGCGAGTGCAGCCGACGACGCTATGCGGACAGTGAATGAAGACTCAGGTGGTGAAGTCTTCGCAGGCTGGAGAATCTGCGAAAGCGATCGTGAACTGGCCCGCGAGAGAGATCCCTTAACAGGCGTGGTGGGAGGGCGATCCCCTGTCTGGGCCTGCTGTGAACGGATCTGCTCTTGCACCCCCTTGAAAATCCCAGGCATGCTTTCGCTTGACGTCCAGAGTTCCTTCACATGGGTCCTGTGCGAGCCTTTTCCGACATTCTTAATTGACTGCAAGGCTTTGGTCGCTCGCGCTTTGAGCGTCTTCGACCGTTTAGCCTTTGTATTCTCCTCCGGGTCTACAAGAGCCTCTCTACCACGCTTCACCTTCACTACCTCGATGACATCCGAGTCCCGCGGATTTCTCTGTCTTGCCTGAGATGGTGTATTTTCAATTATCTCTATGGCCTCCGGACGCTGTTTCTTTTCAAGCTTCTTCGAAATAGGAACCCTTGGTCTTGGCTGGCGAACTGAGATACGACGAACGGAAGCAGAGAGGCCCTGCTCGGTTTGTTGCAAAAGGTAGGGAACGTTGAGAAAATGAATGTCGGGGTTTGAAGGGAGGTCACTGTTGTTTTCTGGTTGTTCGTCGGCATCGAAGTAACACCATGGTGGATTATCCTGCTGTTCTTCCTCTGGGGGGATGACAAAAACGTGGGGCATCCGTAAGTTAGACGACAGGGCCGGAGGTCTTGTCGATCGAGACGCGCGAGTGTTTAAGTTCGCAATGAGTGGGGTCATGAATTGGTGGGGAATAATTTTGAACAGATAAAGAGTGACTTAAAAGATCTCCAACTTGAGCAACAAGAAAAGAAAAGGAGTTGAAGCAGAATACTGCTCACCGAAAGGAACAGCCGAGCGACCACAACGGCAGGAGAGAAGAAGGTGTCAGCCACTCGCGCGCGCAAACCAAGTCCAACCGTGCCATCGCACTTTCCTTTTATGGATACTCAGCCTACTGTGTTGCTACAGCCTACAGCCAAGTACTCTGACTCTAACCATGGCTAGGAACATGATGCAGATCACTTTCCTAGGAACATCTAGTGGAGGAGGACCTTCAATTTCACGCAATTGTTCGAGCCTTGGTCTGTCCATCTGTCCCTATTTCCTGCTCGGCACATACCTGATAAGAGCATTTCAGTCGCGAGCGTCATCGGAGACGGGACATTGTGGAGTACGTGATTTACGGACTAACTTACGGGCACCTTAATTTATTTGCCTTATAGTGGTGGATTGTGCAGAAGGCACTACCCGTCAGTTCCATACCCAACCTCGCGGCAATGGCGAGCAGACACTCCGAGCACAGAAAGTCACTAAACTCTTTGTAACCCACATGCACGGTAAAATGGTTGTTTCTCATACCATTGTTGACACGGTTCACGCCTACCGCAGCTGACCATGTCATGGGTATCGTACCCTTTTTGCGTCATATCCTCTTTCCGCCAGCCACCGTGGATGATTCGGGGGCTCTCCCTCCGACAAAACCTGTATGTGCCTCATCCTTGACAAAGCCAGTATATCTCAGATCAATTTTACATCGAGCCGCCTCGCATCGACATTTATGGGCCGGCCGGCTTACGCACCTTTGTCCGCTCTGTCCTTACGATGACCCTAACCAGGACCGCAGACACTTATGCGGTACACGAGCTCCTTACACGTCAATGCCCACGAACACCTTGCGATGCCACATCTCTGCATTCCAGTGAATGTCCAGGTTCGGATTTTTTGTGCAACGAACAAGGCTTCTGGCACGCATTTATTGCAGCCCGTGGGCAGCGTGGAGATATCGTAGTTGATGCCGGGCCTATATCCCATCGAGGTTAGTTTCTGTCTAGAATGTTGATATCTGATTCGGGTCCGTTACCATAGCTCAGTGACGGTCACTTGGTACCAATTCTAGATCCATGCATTGGGTACATCATCAGAGAGCCACATTTCCCCAACCGAAAGCTTGCGATTCTGGGGGATACCTATGACGCTTCGGCCATCGAGCCTCTCCTCAGATTTCCTCCACCCTCGCTTCTGATACACGAAGCTACCGATGCATGTATACCTACCTCTGTGGATCCACAGGCCCGCAGGAAGGAGATGGAGGTCCGAGAGAAAGTGTTAGCGAGGGGACACTCGATACCGGCGATGGCAGGGGAGTTTGCAAAACGTGTATGCGCTGAGCGGCTGGTGCTGAATCACATCGGGAGCCGGTAAGCAGTTTTACCTTACCCGCTTGAGAGACTTGTAACAGAGCTGTGTGTGGAAAGATTCCCTGCCCCGCGGCAATTGATCCATGGGCATGATGTCCGATTTGCTGTGATCGACGAGATTTCTCGCCAAGCAAGCGAAGCGTGGGGTATGGGACACGCCCAAGTTGCGTTTGATTTTATGAGAGTAAGCATACCGGCACCTTCAGACCCTGCGATGCAAGCGCAAGAAGAGGTGGTCAATGTCGCAGGGGGTGGTGTCGGCGGCCAAGCCAATGCAGGCAGTGATGAAAATGGTGGCGCAGTTGGCCACAGCGATCGGCAACGGGGAAGTGGTAATACCAAGCGGCGAGGGAGTCGGGGAACACGAGGGCGGGGGTGGGGCATGCGGGGTAACTACAATGGGGAAATGGACAGAGAGGGAACGGCGGCAAAGCGTGGAATGAAAAGTTAATAGAGCTAGGCGAGCGACTTACAGCACTGACAGAGGGAAGCTTCAAGCTAGTAATATCTGTCACTATCAACATATGGGTAGTGGGTAATATCATTTCAAATGTACACAGAGGTACAGTAGTCCCTGAACGTGAGACGGCAAACCCGCATGATAGGCGATTCGGCGAAGGACAGAACGAGGTACTGCGCATGTCGAGGCTGGGAAAAAGAATCAGGAGAGATGGTGTTTTGATGGAAACGGGTCGGGAGAGTCGGGTATCATAATCTCGAGTGCATGCCACATCGGATACAAGTCGGGGATTGAGCTGCGATAAGACGTTGAGCCGTGTTCGAAGTGAACACGAGGCAAGATTAGGCGAGTGAGCACAGTGGTGCAGGAAGGGGCTGGATGGGGATGGAAATGGCGAGGCCAGGGAGTGGAAGACGAGGACGGGGATGGGATGACATTGTGGTCGTCGTTGTTGTCGGTGACGGTGGGAGAGAGGTATTTGTACATCTTTGGGGGGCGGTCACATTCAGGTCACAGGACCAGGCGAGTGGGGGGGGGGAATCAGTCAGTGCGCTCCTGCCAGTTACTTGTCGTCCCTTGTCCTGCCTCGTCCTTTTGTCCTCCTCTCACAGCCAGTCAGCCAGTCCCCATCCCCATCCCCATCTTCTCCCCGCCCCGCCGTCCTTTTCTGTATTTTTCTTTCCCTTTCCCTCTTCCCTCCTCACGCGTGCATATCGCCATCCTGATCCATCCCAATCTGCCTCCCGTCTCTCCTAGCCATCACCCGTTCCTGCTCAGATGGCTTCCAACGCTCCAATAAACGGCGTCAAACTGTCACGTGAGTCTTCTTCTACCCATTGTCCTCCCTCCCTCCCGTCCCTCGACCTCCATATATGGTTTACCCGCCCTCTTCTTTCCGCCATCTCCCACTCGTTTTCTTCTCCCCTCATCTTGCACACTCCCCCCACACATCAATGGAATCGGATCCTAACCTCCTCATCAATCAACTAGCCATCGACGACCCCCACAGGATCGTCAAAGTTGTCGCTTCAGACGGAAAGACCAGCGAGCAACGCGAGCTCGCCTACACAAATTGCAAAGTCATCGGCAATGGCTCTTTTGGTGTCGTGTTCCAAGCAAAACTTCTTTCAGACTCCAAGGACACTCAAGAAATTGCTATCAAGAAAGTCCTCCAGGACAAGCGCTTCAAGGTGCCTCTTCCGTTTCGTCGGATCGATTTTTTCCCCTTTTTTTAAAAAAGCTTTCCCCCCCTGCCGTTTTTATCAATTATGGTACGTGTCATACTGACCTGCGTTGATTCTATTGTACAGAACCGCGAGCTACAAATTATGAGACTCGTCTCTCATCCAAACGTCGTCGACCTCAAAGCCTTTTTCTACTCCAACGGAGACAAGGTTGGCTTATACACGCATGTGATCTCGCTAGCAATTCATCCCCACTTTAGAAGGACGAGGTTTATCTCAACCTTGTGCTCGAATATGTACCTGAAACTGTGTATCGCGCCAGTCGCCACTATTCCAAACTCAAACAGCCCATGCCCGCCCTTCAGATCAAGCTGTACATGTATCAACTCTTGCGTTCCCTGGCTTATATCCATTCGGTTGGCATCTGCCATCGTGACATCAAACCTCAGAACTTGCTGTTAAACCCCGCTACCGGGGTTTTGAAGCTGTGCGACTTCGGGTCAGCAAAGATCCTCGTGGCGGGAGAGCCCAACGTTAGTTATATTTGCTCGCGGTACTACCGCGCACCAGAGCTCATTTTCGGAGCTACCAACTACACGACGAATATCGGTGAGTGCCGCCGAAATTGCATGTGGCGCGCTTGACGTATTGCCTGAACAGACATATGGTCTACGGGTTGTGTGATGGCGGAGTTGATGTTGGGGCAACCACTGTTCCCCGGTGAGAGTGGTATCGATCAGTTGGTGGAAATTATAAAGGTTCTTGGCACACCATCCCGAGAACAAATCAAGACGATGAACCCCAACTACATGGAACACAAGTTCCCGCAGATCAAACCCCATCCATTCAACAAGGTGGGTGGGAGGGTGTCCTGCCACGCGGTGTATCTCATAGCGTTTTGTAGGTCTTTCGACCGCGCACTGCACCTGAAGCGATAGATTTGGTCGCGAAGCTGCTCGAATATACTCCTGGAGCGCGGTTGAGCGCAGTGGAAGCGATGGTGCACCCTTTCTTTGATGAGTTACGCGGGGAAGGAGCAAGGATGCCTAACCAGAAGGAATTCCCACCTCTGTTCAACTTTACGCGAGAAGGCAAGTCAGGTAGCTGGCACAGAAGAACGGGTGACTGATGATTGAATGTGCAGAGCTCTCCGTGCGGCCTGAGCTGAACCGACAGCTCGTACCATCACATTGCATACCCGAACTACGCTCACGAGGCATCGACCTGGACACATTCGAGCCGATACCGTTGGAGCAGCTGAGGATCACGCTGGATTGATGGTTCCGCAGCAGAAAAGGAATGCGCTGAGAGTGTGTGTTTTATCTGATTTGTGCGTATAGTATGATATCGAATTGCGAGCGACTCGCTGTGTGGATCGTCGTCGCTGTATTGTTGCTTTCTTTACATCCATGTCGGAGTTGCGCTGAGGTGGCTGTGTCATTGCGTGAGGTTGATGTTGCAAAAGACTTGCGTGATGTCGCGTGCGACATGTGTCAAGCAATCAGGCGACGTGAGCGGCGTCGAAATTCGAGATCGTTGTTGTCACTGTTCTCCACGTCTCCGACTATGACTGCAGCAGCGAGCTTGGGTTCATATCAGTGTGACACCCTCCCTGCACCCCGCTTGGCTTCCTCGCTTCCTCCAGCTCACCCGAATCGGCCCCCACCCCCGCCTGCAGAGTTTCTCCGCGACAGCCCTCTCCCAGCCACGGTGCGGCCCAACAGTGTCCCAAAGATGCAGGCTTCCCCTGTGTCCTCTCCCCAGTCTACCCCCCGGAAGCTCTGTGTCCGACACCAACGTATGGCTGACCAGGGCACCAATCTCAAGCTCCAGCAGGTTCGTCTCTCCTCATACCACCTCAACCACTGCTGATCCGTCCCCCCAGGCCCTTGACTCCCTCCCCGAAGAGGAACGACAAGCCGTCAATTCAATCTGGTCCAATTTTTCTTCTTCCTCCCACCCCAGGAGGGAACTCATCCTCCAGGGCATACTCACAATGTGTTGCTTCTCCCAACTCTCCCTCCTTACGGAACAGCTCCGCCACCTCATAAGAATTGATCCATTCACCGTCATTCCTCGTGAAGTCTCCCTCAAGATCCTTGCCTACCTCGATGCTACTTCCCTTTGTCGCGCTGCCCAGGTCTCCAAACATTGGCGCAGCCTTGCTGACGACGATATTCTCTGGCGCGAGATCTGCCAGCAGCACATTGGACAAAGATGCCTCAAATGCGGTTGGGGCTTGCCTATACTGGAACGTAGACGTCAAGTTCGTCCTAGCTCAGCGTCCCCTTTCATGCGCCCTCCCTCTCCCCCTTCTTCTGCGAAGCGGGAGGCAGAAACCGCCAGGTCCGATCTTGATAGACCCCTGAAACGTCAGAGGTCTGATGATCACCCACATCCACACAATCAACTAACACCATTACCCACTTCAAGTTCCCCGCCCACCGACCCCCTTATCCCCTTTGGAAACACTCTACCAGAGACGGTAACCCGTCCCTGGAAAGATGTCTACAGTGAGCGCCTTACCATCGAGCGTAACTGGCGCCGCGGTCGATGTCTCGTCCGCACATTACGAGGTCACACAGATGGCGTCATGTGTCTCCAATTTAGTGAAACGCTCCAGCACCCATCCTTTCCCATCCTTATCACAGGTTCTTATGACCGCACCGTGCGCGTTTGGAACCTTGAAACCGGAGTCGAGGTTCGTTGTCTCAGGGGTCATACGAGGGCAGTGCGGGCACTCCAGTTTGACGAGGCAAAGTTGATTACGGGAAGTATGGATCACACAATCCGCGTGTGGAATTGGCGTAAGGGGGAATGCATACGCACACTGGAGGGGCACACCGAAGGCGTAATTTGTCTCAATTTTGACGCGAACATCCTGGCCAGCGGCAGCGTCGATACGACTGTCAAGATATGGAACTCTTGTACAGGGGAGGCGTTTACTCTTCGCGGACACCGTGATTGGGTAAATGCTGTGAGGTTATGGGATGCCCACGGGAGCGCAGTCTCGCCTGTCAATCCTTGTCGATCTACACTCAAGATCGAGACGGGCAAGATGCTTTTCTCTGCCTCCGATGACGGGACCATCCGGCTTTGGGACCTCGCGAAACGAACATGCGTACGTGAGTTCACTGGGCATGTTGGTCAGGTTCAGAGCCTACGGATTCTCCACGTGGACGGTGAGCCCGACGAAGATGATAGCTCGCGTGCATCAGACGCCGTGCATGTGATCGAGAACTCTTCTTTGGACGTCGTCCAGCCCTGTGGGAGATCGGATGCTGCCGATATCTGCACTGTCGTCACCCATGATACGAGGAAGTCGAACGAGAATACGGACGATAAGTGGGATGCAAACCGTGCTGCGAGGGGCTTGACGACCGGTGGGATTGACAGGCCTGCCAAGAAGCCTGTGCTGATATCGGGGAGCCTGGACAACACGATCAAGGTGTGGGATGTTGAGACGGGTAATGCCACGCGGACTTTGTTTGGACACATTGAAGGTATATGGGCAGTGGCGTGCGATAAGCTCAGGCTTGTCAGCGGGAGTCACGATCGCACGATCAAGGTTAGTGCATGAATGAACTTTTTGTCTCATATTCATTCGTACCGAACGGTTTGACTGCTAGGTGTGGAACCGTGAAGAGGGCAGATGCACAGCTACATTATTTGGCCATCGCGGGGCGGTGACTTGCGTCGGTCTCGGAGAAGACAAGATCGTGTCTGGGAGTGATGACGGTGACATTAGGATATGGAGCTTCGGTGACCATGAATGACCGCCAGCCGCTTTGACTTGTGCTTTTGTGCTTGTCGCCTGTTGCACATACATTGATAATGATTATTTGGTATGCCTGGCTTTTGCTGGGACGGATCTAGGATCTACTGCGGCATTAATAGAGACGACGTAGACATGTCGATGAACATGTAGTATCGCCGCTTTGCCTTGCTATGTCGTCTTTCAATTTCACGGGTATGTACATGCATGTAATTTGGGCTAGAGGACCACATACAGCTTTGTGGACGCATGTTCAGTGCCACAAAATAAAGCGTGCCCCTTTGTCCTGGTACACAGTCCACCTTTTGTTGTCCTAATGTTGCTAAACCGATCAACGACATAGATTGTATATAATGAGGCTGGCTGGTTTGCTATTCATACGCAAGTACCAACGCTCGTCCCTGTGCATTCCATTCATTTCTATATTCCTCTACCAGATTGGTTGTCTGTGACACCATGCCCTTCCCTTTCGCCCTCTCTCGCATGGTCGTTCTCTGTAAGTTGATCGGATTCTCGTGCGTTTGTTCGTTGACAGTTTCACCCACAGCCTTTATTATTATTACCAATGTCATTTCGTTGGCACTTTCCGCGATCGCTTTTCATGAAAAGACCGGAGGTGGTATGGTTCATGTTCAAGCTACTTGCCAGAGTACGAAATGATATACGCCTTTTAGTCTTTCAGGTCTTGGCCATCTGCTTCGGCATCCTCAGTCTATTAACCATTATTGGCTGGTGAGCAGTCTGCTACCCCAGAATGTGCCCGCACCTGCTTAGCCTATCGATTAGCCTTTGTCACCAATTCGCGAGTCGGCACGAAGAAGCAAGTAATATGAGGAACGTGGGCCAGTTTGGCATCTGCGGGGTACTTGGTTTTGGTATGAACCCGTCACACGTCTTCGCTCGTAACTCGGCACTGACTCGTGTCCAGCTCTAGCCGTGTCTTTGACAGTCCATGCACGACAGGATCGTGGTGTGGGCCTTTGCAACGATTTCGCGAACGCGGGGAACCCCTGTGTCCCCGCAGGTCTACAGCTTGGCATGGCGTATGTCTCTCCCATCCTTGGTGAGTCGTCACACACCGGGTCCTCGGTAGTCCGTGCTCATAGCTGGTTTGCGTATTAGCCTTGATCGGCGTTATCACCTCGTGGCTTGACAAGTTTCCAGGTGCCGTCAAAGTGACGCCGCGGTATCCAATTACAAAGGCACCCAGCTCGCATTTTGCAGCCTATGCGCATGATCTGGACGGCAACTATACGCATCCTCCGGTAAAGATGTCATCCAGATCACGGAACAATTCAAAGTGGAGTGACGTGCCTTGGGATTGTTGACCTTCCTGGCACCCTATCCGTAGATGTTGATACTCTGGGACTGGTCCCTACAGATAAGCACCACATGTGTTCGCACCCTGATTTATAGGTAATATTCATGTAGCACTCGTTTACTCTTTCACAATGTCGGGAGCAAGTATCATGCATTCAACTTGGGAGGTGCATCGGGTGGGTCTATCTGAGTGAATGCGTCATCTGGTAAGGAGTTTTGTGCCCAGAAACTGTCCCACTCGTCATTGTCATCGGTCGGCCCGAGCTCGCCTTCGGGTGTGGCTGGTCTACCGCTCTCGGTAGTGAAGCTATCAGCAATGCAACCGGCGTCTAGCGGCGCGACATCGTCATTTCGTTTCCAATTTGCTACAGCAGGGTTCGTTGTTGGGTGTTGAATCGCTCTTGTACGCGGCGCGGTTAATGAGACGGTGCTTCCTGGTATAACAGCGATGCCCTCTGCCTTGACGATATAGTCACAGGATGCAGGAGCAGCCACAGAACTAAATACGACGGAAAGACGCCGGACAAGGACTGGCTCGTCATCGGCCGGAGTGATGGCTATCTGGGAGGTTGGGATCCTGCCAACACCCGACCGCTTTTGGGGGGTCTCGCTCTCGTCGAGGTACCGCCTCCTCCCTGTTCGAGTGAGGAATATACGGGCATTCACTTGGTTTGCCCACACGAGACCCAGAGCAGCTTCCTTCCGGTCTTCGCCGGGAATGCTGTCGGCTCGGCCAAAGAACCTGGACTGGCCTCGGTAGCTTATTACGTCGCTGTCTGGAGGCTCGTCACGGTCGATGACGTCGATGACCTCGTTCAGGACGAGCACAGCGATGCGGTACTTGTTTGCGAGAAGGTGTAGATGGGAAGATATTTCGGAGATCTGGCGGGAGCGTTCGACGAGCGTTTTTGTAGTGGTTTTCCCGGCGGAATGGAAGAGCTCGGCGAGCGCGTCGATGATAAGCAGCTTTAGCGGCTTCGAGGATGGGTCTCTGGACGCAGTGTCGATGTGTTGCGGGAGGAATGTCGACAGAACATGGATGAGCCTGGGTATCGTAGGCGTCTGTACGGTTTGCACGTCCGAGAAGGCACAGAATGAGGGGGAGAGGAGGGGATGAGTATCTAGAATTTGTCGTAATCGCGATGTTTGGAGATGGGAGGCGATGGTGATGTAGCACGCGGAGCCCGATATGCCACCAAGGTCGCGGGGTAGCTGCACGAGGAGAGAGAGTTGAAGGGCGAGTTGGGTTTTTCCCGCAGCGCTGAATGAGATGCTTCAACTTTCCCGAAACCTAGGGGACGGGATTGTGACGACAATACCTCTCGCCGACGACTTCCCACACCATGCCAGTCGTGATCCCACCCCCGAGGATGGAGTCGAGCTCGGAGTCACCTGTCGTGAAGAATTCATTGGCATCGGACAAGAACGCTTGGAGTGGACGGGAAGGTTGAGCGTGTTCCCGGCAGATGAGGGAGATAATCTTGTTTACTTCGTGAGGGGGTATCTTGCATGCACGGGATATGTCACTGGGAGTGGCGAGAAGGACATCGGACGTGTCCCTGAAGCCACCTGAATGACGAACATGCATCTGCGCGAATTAATCCCAGAAAATACGACAAGACCGACCTTTTGCGAGCACCGTCTTTTGCGTTGCGGACAAAGTGGACATGAATTCGACTGTCTCACGTCCACTCTCCCATGCGACCT
This sequence comes from Boletus vinaceobasis, assembly GCA_038092335.1. Taxonomy (NCBI): domain Eukaryota; kingdom Fungi; phylum Basidiomycota; class Agaricomycetes; order Boletales; family Boletaceae; genus Boletus; species Boletus vinaceobasis. The sequence continues at coordinate 24,530 of JBBPQE010000057.1, forward strand.
CTACTCATCCGTGCCTTGTCCACCAGGGCATCCACCGTCTACAGCAACCCTGCCAACGCCCATGACCTTGCACTGACTTCCACCCCGTCTGGCCTCACGCGTCGGCAGCGGGCAGTCTTGGACAGTGCATTGCGTGTCGACCACGCAGGGGAAATTGCCGCTAACTACATCTACAAAGGGCAGATGGCCGTGCTAGGGCGGGATCCAGCAGTCGGCCCGTTGATTCAGGTGCGTATTGCACGTCACTTCTTGCGTTCATCTTGGACGACCGTCCATTGCGTAGGAAATGTGGGACCAGGAAAAACGACACCTCCTCGTCATGGACAAACTTCAAGTACAACATCAGGTACGGCCCACAATACTCTCCGATATAGCCAAGGCTGCTGGCTACGGTCTCGGCGTCGCCACCGCCCTTCTTGGCAAGGAAGCTGCTATGGCCTGTACAGAGGCTGTCGAAACGGTCATTGGCGAACACTACGACGAGTATGTCTCTTGGTGCGTTCCACTACCCTGCTTACGTGCCCTCCACAAGTCAACTACAAGAGTTCGAGTCATTGCCATCATCACACCCCAGTGTGCCCTTGCTGCGAGACGTCATTAAAGAACTGCGGGACGATGAACTCGAACACCTCGACACTGCAATCGAGTATCATTCACAACGGGCCCCAGCTCATGCGCTCTTGAGTACAGTCGTTGGTGGGGGTTGCAAGGTTGCCATAGAACTCTGCAAGAGGTTTTAGACGGTGTACCCTTGTTGACATTATAGCAGATGTATGATGACACTTCATTGAGCATACGTCTACCCCTCAGTGCTCAGTGAGAGATTCGCCTCTCCGCTTTCCCGTCCATTTGTATTTGAGCTACAATACCAGGCATAGTGAGAAAGATGTCGATGAATACTGTAGTCCTTACGTGTGTTTGTGATGCGAGGTAGTAGATTGCTCCGGGGATGAACACGAAACCGGTCAGTGAGATCAAGGTAGTGCGGCGGGTGAACCTAAAGTGCTTGTACGCATCTTCCCGCTGTATGGTTGTCTGAACACAGTCTCTCCTGACTATATGCGTTAAACTACGCACCATGCGATTCCATCGCTCAATAGCGGGATCGACCTGAAAATGTTAGGGTCAGTCAGAAGCGAGAATGAACATTAATATGGGATACCTTGAGGTAGCCTGTAGAGTGGTCATTCGACTGTCAGTATTGTAGACGATATATGCAAGGCGTGCTCGGACGTACTCGCAGCGGCCATTTCTAACTTAGTGGTGGAGTCTAAGAACGTTGTTGTGCAATGTTTGGTCGAACTGGATTATGCTGCAGCCTAGCCGTCAACCAAATTTGATTCTTACCACCACCACCACCACCTCTCTCTTGACAACGATGGCCTACAACCGGGACTGGGACCAGGGTAAAGATTACTGGCCTGATCAAGGCTACTGGCCAGCAGATAATAGAGGAAATATGCGGGGTCGAGAAGACGACTACGGTGGCGACTGGAAACGCAGAAAATATAACAGTGGGGTTTGTGTTCTACCATGTGTCCTGTTTTCTCTTGTTCATATTCGTCGCAGGGATACGATGCACAGTCTTACGACGACGCCCCTTTTGAACCCAGTTATGGGCAGCCCAATCCGAACAGACATAATGACTCTGCACCCGACCACGCTAATGACGACCGACATGCCAAGGGCTTCCATAGTAAGAAACGCCTGGTCCCGAGCGAACCCAGTTCGCATGTCATCTTTCTGGGTTTAGACCCCGATTTCTCCGAGGCGGATGTTTGTCGATACGCTTTACATGTCCTTCGATACAAAGCTGAATCCATCTCACACTTTAGCTGCAGGCTTACCTCTCCAGTCACGGATGCAACATCGAGACCGTCACCATCATAAGAGACAGATCAACAGGCACTTGCCCTATTCATATTGTATACTGTGTAGCGCATTGACATGTGTGACTCTTGGATTTTTGAAGGTATTTCCAAGGGCTTCGGGTTCGCTCAGTTCGCGAGCGTGGAACACGCCCGTGCATTTGTGGATCCACTATTTCCATTCATCCAAGTCCCGCCACCAGCATCGCATGGCGCCTCGGCTAAAACTGCTTTCTACAATGCCCTTGAGACAGGCACTCCACATAACGGTCGCAGGGTAAAGATCGATTATTCGCAAAGCGCATTGCCTCACGACAAAGGCCGTCGACAAAACATGAACGATGGGACTCGTGATATTGGCAATGCACCTGCTGCTGTGTTGCTCTTTCGTGGATTGGACCCTCTCTCCGGCCCTCAAGCCATCGCGCAAGCAATGATGGGTTCCGCGGGATCCGGAAAGGAGGGTCACAAGGGCATGAAACGAATTGTCCTCATCAAGGACAAAGTGACCTTGGCTAGCTTCCAGTTTGCCTTTGTTGAGTTTGTGGATATTCAGGTATTCAATATTTTTTGATGGTTATTATCATCGTGTTTATGCTCCGCAGGCCGCATCCACTGTTTTGGCAAACAGCATGTCACCACAGATCCATCCCTCTGGCTTTCGTATTTCTGACAAACCCGTTGCGGCCTCGTTTGCACACCCATATTCTTTTCAACCGGTCTCAGATTATATGCTTCGTGACGAAAATGCTATACCATCATCTCTTAACCTTGGTGGTGTTGAAGACACCTTTGTCAAGTACTGGGATGAGTCAGCGACTGTTGCTGTCTTGGAGTTCAAGGTAGACGAACCGGCTGCAACACAAGTCCCAGCAGTAGGCACGGTTACTGCGAAAGAAAAAGAGAAAAGGAAGAAGGTCAAGGGTATGTTCACGATGTTGTACGTATTCCATGATGATCTAACATCCTCCAGACGATCCATCGAAGAAACCACCGGCACCATCCGCGTTGCCTGTCTCTGACAAACCAGTCACTCTCAATTTCAAGGCAGGGACAACCGGTAACAAACCTTTAGTATCGCTTTCGGCACCGAAAGCGCCTGTTTCATTACCTCTAGGATTTTCTGTAGAAGAATTTGACCCTGGCGATGAACAGACGGAACCAGAGCCTACAGCTGAAGATGACAAAGGTTTTCCTGTCATTCAACCTGCACTCCGGTTCTCGTTCACTTACCTTGATAATAGCCACCGCAGCTAAAAAGGTTGCACCATTGATTGCCAGTAAAAAGGTATGAACTGAGTTGGAATGTAGCTATTGTCAGTAATAGTCTGACATCTTCCAGACTGCCAACAACATCCAGAAATGGAATCAGGTTCAGGAAGAACTCAAGGAAGGTCCAACTTTGGTGCCTAGGATTCAAATTGAAACACCAAGCACCGAAGCGGCCAATGCTCATCTTACCTCGGAACCCTCAGCAATATCCAACGGACTGTCGAGAGCAACAACTCCCGAGCTGGTAGAAGCGGAATTCGAGTTCTCTGACACGAACGCGATGACATGTCTACTCTGTGCAAGACAGTTCAAAAACATGGATCAGCTCAAACGTCACAACAGGGAATCCGATCTTCATAAGGCTCGCCTCTTCATTCCATATCGCGTACACTCTTACCAGATGGAACTAATGACTGATTTTTTTTTCTTCTATTTTGCTCCTTGTGCACGTTGCACTCTGAATACGACTCTTGTTCAAACGCAACAGAAAAATTTCAAGGATGCAAATCTGCGTGATGTCGCACGCCAGAAAGTGGAAGCCGCGCGAAAAACCGCTACCTTCAATGTAGCTGAAACCGAACAGCCCAGGTACCGTGATCGTGCATCCGAACGTCGGATCATGCACAACCAGCCAGACGTTCCGTTACCCGAAAACGTGGCCACGGTTTCGAAGAAGAAACGTTTTGCTGACGGACCACCTCCGCCACCCTCCCCGCCTCCTGTTCCCCTAGCCCCAGGCAAGGATGAAAGTAACGTTGGCAACAAACTGTTAAAGATGATGGGCTGGAAAGAGGGGTCTGGTTTGGGTGCTGAAGGTGAAGGTCGCGTTGACCCAATGTAACCCTTCTTCCGAATTTTTCTCAGCACAATCCGCTAACTTGTTGTGCAGCCAAACAGCTATATATGCACAAGGCGTCGGCCTTGGTGCTAGCAAAGCCAAAGAAGTGGGAAAATATGCTGAAGGCTACTCAGGCTACGTACACATGGTCCAAGATGCGGTGAGTGCGATAGGACTTCAGGGGACAGAGATGACGACGTTGTGCCCGCAAATTCTTACTCCTTTGTCGCAATGCAGGCTCGGGAGCGCTATGGGAGCTAGGCGCGACTCGAATTATTCACATAGTTATTCTCCCTCTGTTGGTTTTTTGGTTGATCACCATGTTTTCGCATTATAAGTATCACCTTCTTAGGAGGAATTATATCTACCATCCAACGACCATCCAATACGCGCGACTACAGGTTCGATACAAGTCTGCGTCACAAAGCTAGAAAACCCATGATCGGAGCCAGGAATAGGGCCAGCGCGTTGCTTCTTGCGCTCAGTCCCGAGTTTGCTTTCTGTGCCATTGCTTCTGTTGGCTGAGTTCCACTACTCCACCCAGGAAGTGTCTGAGAAACCACCGCGCTTGTCGGTGGGAGAGCGGCCGTCGCAAGGCCTCGCTGACATGTGAAATAGGATGCCTATCGACGACAATATCGGCTCAACCCTTCTACTTATCATAGGTATGTAGCACTCACTGCAACTATAGTGCCCAGCCTTGTGAACTAAATATGTCGTCCGTTCGATAAGCTTGTTTGGTCATCTATCAAAACAAGTTCCAAAAACGCACCCTAGCGTAGTCCATGACTACGAAGTTACCCCCACCTGTATTCGCCCGAGAGAGGTCAGCCGGGGCCAAGAAGTCAGCCGGCTGGGCGAACACGAGGAACGCGTATCTGTAAAGTATGTGTCAACCTTTTTCTTCTTCTTGTGTTATTATAAATCTTTTTTTCCTCCGCACAAAAAAAAAGAGACTAACCGATGTGGTCCATCCCCCACAGGCGGATTCGGCGGAATGTACCGGGTGACCACCGTAGCCCCTACCATGGAAACGCTTGAATTTACAGATCCTTCCATGTTGATAATCAACGATCCTCTTGTCGCGTGCGAGACAAACAACACACCAGGGATGGTTGCACTATTGACGAGCCAATGTCGTCGCTGACCGTGACTTTGGTCCGACCCCGGAGGGCCCGCGTCGACCATTATGATGGTGTATGTGCCTCGAAGCGCCACGGACGAATTGGCAACCGTCACCGACAGGTCCGGTTCGTACAGGGCTTCTATATACAGAGTAGATTAACTGATGTAGTGTTCCACCGAATCAGGCGAGTCACGTACGTTCTCTTGATACAGGTTGACCGATGGCAATCTTCCCGAGATCTTTGAAGGAGACAGCGAGGAGTGCGCTCGGGGTGAACTGGGGCAGGGACGCCGGGACGAGTCCTGATTGGTTGAAATGAGCTTTGATAGCCTCAATCTCGACCAATGTACTGTTGGGTCGTGCAAGTACAGGAGGTACGCTACAAAGGGCGAGGGCGAGGCCTAGAAACTTGAAGGGCGGCATCTCGTGAGTGTGAGGAGAACACACATCCACTCTCAACACCATTCCCTGAACTGCGTTCCAAAATCAAAGTTTGGTATGCTCGCCATATGGCACGTAGATGTAGATGGGGCAAAATTAATACAAGCAAATACAGTACAGATAGAATCATACATTCGGCTAATGAGAGCAAATAATGTCATGGAAAGTCCATGGTAGACTCTGATTCCAGTCCGAAGTCCGATACTGTGGGGAGGTCGGGCAATCCAACCACAGGTGATGCCACCTCGGAAAGCGAGTCACCAGCCTCGCTCACTAACTCCTGTGCCCTTTTTCTCGTCCTGCGCCTCGGCGCTGTGGATGTCGGAGACGAAGGTAAACTCGCGAGACCAAAGCCATCTGCTTGAAGTGCGGCCAACATGTTTTGTGCGATGTGTGCGGTGTCGGCAGTCCCGTTCGTGATAAGTGAACCAGGAGGTTTGGCTCCTAGTTTAGTCGGCCGAGCCCGACGCGCCTTGCGTCCAATCGTATCCCCGTTGCGCAACTTCTCTAATAAGTTGTCCAACACGGCATTGTCTTCTTCTCGTGGGCCAGATTGTTCCTGGGCATTCTGTCTGTGTAATCTTGACTCTGCCATGGCCTGCTTGCGCTTCTCCATCGCAAGCTTTTCCTCGGCTGCCGTCTGATTATCCGCTATGCATTTCTGAGAAGAGAAAGCAGTGTCAGCAATCTGCCCGTCGCAGTCGTAATTTCCAGACAGGCTCACTTTATATGATGTGACAAAGGTCTTGAATATCGCAAAAAACTCTGTTGATGTCATGTTTTTAGCGTCTTCACCATAGTACGCTACGACCTCGATGAAAGTAGTTTCCGCGTGGTTGACATCATCGATAAGGTCCTCCAGCTTCGCAGTGGCCTTTCCAACAAATTGCCACATCTGCCTGCTAAAGCCATCGTTTTGGACCACATCGACGTAATGATCGTTCAACTCCTGCCGTATGCGCTTAAGACCGTCTCGGAGAACAATGAGGTCTTTTCTAACATCCTGCACGTTAACTATGCGAGATGTCAGAGGTTTAGGCGAAACGTGTTCAACGCGAACCTCGGTAGGCCTCTGCCGGTTTGTTCAGTTCTTCCAGGAACTCCTCCATGACCAGGAAGTGTTTGTGAACAGTCCTTTCGAGGAAATGCAAGAGAGTAGTGTTATTGACGGACTTCGTATCGACAAGCTGCGCGGAGGTATGAGCACGATAAACGATAGCAAACAGGACGGTACAGACTTTGTTGATGCTACTAACACGGAAACCGAACGCACCACCTTTGATGCCAGTACCATTCATATAGTTACCGATCATAAGAATGAGCTAGAGGATAGTCAGCAGCAGCCAAGCTTATTGGTGAGGGGCGAAACTTACATTAAGGACTTCTTTGAACTGCTTGGCATGTAGCAACGCTTCACTAGCTTGACTAACCTTCCTCGCACCCTACGAACATACTCAGCTGTGCGGCAAGGAATGGGTGAAGGGCTTTCACCTCATCGAGAAGTAACCATTGTTCCTCAAACTTGCATTTGTAAAGCATGCCCTCTATCCGAGGACCAAGCCGTTCAATCTGGATGAGCTTCACCATGAGGCGGTCTGACGCGTGCAAGCCAGCGAGCTCTTCAGGTTCAGCATTCCGATACACGTTGAGCTTGCCAACCTGACAAAAAAAAGTTAGCACTGAGAAAAGTCGCAGCTTTGTACGAGGGGTTGTACCTGTTCAGGAGTCGGCAGGACACCCTTCAGCTCGCTGAGGAAAACCTCGGTACATGTCTCCTGATCAAATTGTTGTATCCGCCGCGCAATCTCTTCCGGTTCCAGTTTTTTGACCCGCTGAATGAGGATTTCTGCGAGTATGAACAATGTGACTGTATTTTTCACAATGCCCACTGGAAGACATACCGACACGTTTCTTGGTCTGGGGATCAAGAACACTCTTCAGCTCAGCTTGCTTCTGTCGAGCTGTTGAAGTGTGTCAGGCACAAAGGTTCCACGCCTCGGTAGGCTTCCCGAAAAAGTCCACCCACCCAATAGATTAATCATTAGTTGCTTGGCCTTAAAGTCTTCCTCCATCTCCGACCACACTCCATCACTTTGTAGCTTCTTCAACATTTCCAGCTCCCTTTGACTATCCTCGTCACTCCAGAGCGTTTTAGCAACTTGTTGATGAGGAAGCTTGTCCCACTGAAGCTGTTTCATCTTAATTCCAGGTGTGTAAGGCATATCTTTACGGGCAGAAAGCATGACAGAGAGGTTGGCGCCGAGGAGCATGGATGCACGAGCAGAGCTAGGGGCGGAGCTTGAAGCGGAGGCGAGTCCTCTCATAAGAGGGGGCGGAGGGGGCGGAGGAGGGGGCAGTAATGAGGTACTCGACGACGGGTTTCCGAGGAAACCAACAGGAGGGGGAGGGGGAGGCGGCGGCGGCGGCGGCGGCGGACTTTCATCGTCATTCACATCATCTTTAGATGGAGGGAGTGGTGGGCTTCCTCCTAGCAGAGCCGGGGGTGGGGGTGGGGGTGGAGGCGGAGGCGGCGATGGCGAAAGGTCTGTCGAATCCGGCTCTTCAGGAAGTGTCGGGAGCGGTGGTGTGGCACCGCCGTCTGACATTGATGGTGCACGGCCATGAGCATGGAGTCGTTTCACGAGTTGCTCCGAGAATGATTGTGGTTGAGGACCACGTGAACCTTCCGCAGAACTGCCACTCGAACCGACAGAGGTAGGATGGGTGTCGTCAGTGAAGGCACTAAACCCACTGCGAGTGGATTGTCCGAATTCACTCTCAACATCATGTTCATCGCTTCGGAAGGACGAATTATGATCACTATGATCGAAGGAATCATCGGGACGTGGGACAGCAAGGTTATTGGAGCGATTCATCCGAGATGAAGTAGGAGTGTCTTCGCCAGCTATGGGTCGATTCGCCCGCCTCGGAGAGCCTCGGATACTACGAGGACTAGCCATGTGCCCACCTTCTGGAGAGAGCTGTCCAAGTCATTAGATAGCGCAGCAAGCCCCCGCGTACAAACTTACAATTTTGACGCCGGCAGCGAGCTGGTGTTGAATCTGCTCACGCACATCTGCTTCATCTGCGTCCATAAACTGGGAATCGCGACCACCTTGTGCTGTCGATATTCGGGTAGATTTCGTCGTCCCGTTGGGTCGACTGCGGGTAGAGGTATCTCTCTTCATGTCAATCTTTCTGGGAGTCGTGTCGCGTGACTCTTGATCCGAACCCTCAGTCTCATCCCCACCTTCACCCCCACCGGCTTTCTTACTCCTCCGGCCCTTACCCTCGAGGATATTGATTGTCTTTGTCCGCTCTAGATGTCTGTTTAGCACGTCAATGAGTGTCTTCCGGTCCATGGATCCGGTGTTCGATTCAATGATCTTATCCACTCCCTTTCCAACCTCCTTCAACATCCTAAATAACTCCATGATCTGTGCCTCGAGCTGCGCAATCTGTTCCTCGTACCCAACCTTTTGCACTTCGAGCTGATTTTGGAGCCGAGAAGTCGTTTCGCGAGCAGTAACTAGTTTTTGTTCGAGATGAGATACTTTGTCTTTGAGCTGGCCGACGAGTCCATCAAGACCTTGTGATATCTCTTCTTCAAGTGCTTCTTTCTCGAGTTTTAGACGGAGAGCGTGAGCGCGAATTTCTGCTGCTTCGGTCTCTGCTGCTTGGAGCCTATCCGATTCGTTCAACTGAGCAACCAGGTGTTGCACTGAATGCCCAATTCTTCGTTCTGCTGTAGCCAGTTTTCCGTCCATAACGATATCCGAGACAACCGAGTCCAGGAGCCGATAATGGTAGGCAAGCTGCGGGCCCTCCTCCCTAATCAACAATAAATGTCGCATTATGGAGAGGAAGTAATCGTTTGCACGCGAACCCTCCATCCGTGAACATAACGCATTCCAAATATCCTCTGGATTGGAAAAGTTGGCCAGGATGGCGTTCTCTTGGCGTTCTCTCAGGCGTTGTTCGTCCTCTTCGAGCATAGTTGCAAGCTCGCCGAGTTGCTTGTCCATAGCAACAATACCGAGCTCGCGACAAAGGGCAACGATGCGTGGAAGACCCGCAGAGTCCATGAGAGAACGGTGGTGTATGCGAACATCGAGGTCGTCAATGACGTCCATAATGTGAACTATTAAGCCAATATTGGGGAGCTTGAGGTCACCCCATGAGTGACGAGAGGAGAGAAGGAAAGATAAGATAACCTCACAGCGTATTCGACCAACGCCCCGCTACCTCCACCGGCGCGCCTGTATTCGTCGCTGGCGCCAACAAGGCTACCCATTTTACCCATTCCTCGGAGTATACCTTCGAGTGATTGGAACCAGTAATCATAACAACCAGTCGAATCGCCGTTAGCCTGGCTGAGAGCTGCTAGACCGTGAAAGACAAGATCCAAAGACTCTCTGCTACAGTAAACGACCGATAACAGCACCTCTATGATTGTCCGACGGGTTGGTAGGTGAGGGGAATTGAGAACAGATGTTATCTGAGTTACGATATTGGGGATTTTCATGGCTTCCCGGACACGAGACTGTAGTGTGCATGAGACGAGTGAGATACGGAGGGCACAAGCTTACTTACAGTACTATTGAAGATGACCTTCAAACATTTGGCGATTTCCTGCTCTAATGGTATATCACCTGGATTCCTGATGCAGAAGGGTGAGTTATTCGGGCCTTGGGGAGGAAAGGTAATCACCTCTTGGGCCTGCGACTAATTTGCGCGAGGGACTGCGCCAATACCGCTGTGCCACTGTGTCCGATGAAATCATCAAGCCAACTACAAAATGCGTGAGTGGCATCCGAGGATGCGACGACATTCATCCTACCTGGTTTCATGCCCTCGTAGCGAGACCCAGATGCTGGAAACTTGCTTGGCGTTGATGGTTCCATCCAAGAACTTGCGTATGTACCACTCGGGAGAACCCTCGCTGGGTAGAACGGCCTGTCCTGCATCGCCTTGCTTGCGAGCCTGGTCGCCCCTATTTCGCTCTTCTTGCCACCGCATCTGCTCTGCGGCATAAACTATGTTCCACTTCTGATTGATAGGAAGGTTTTCCACGTTATGTAGACCGCGCCGCTGAGTGACAAGGGCGAAAAGGGCTCCGATGTCTTCATCTTTTTCTGGGCGGGGAAAGTAAAACTCGTCGGTGTGTGGCTTGTGGAACATATGCGAAAGATGAGTAGAGTGGCTGTCGGAGTGTGTTGTGGCAGTCGAGAAGCGGGAGGATGGATTGTCTTGGGCGTGAAGGGCCCGCAGCATAGTGCTCGCAACGCTAGGAGAGGTGGGGATGGTAGAGCCGAACTCGGAGCCTGAAGGACTTCTGCGACCGGAAGAGGCGGAGGCTTCGCTCTTACGGAGTTTGTGTGAGGTGGGTGTCTTTGGACGTTTGGGGGGGAGAGAGGCGAGAGAGTCGTTGTAGAGAGTGGACGAGTCGGCAGTGCTGAAAGATGAATCGGGTCTGGCTGGAGAGGGCGAGGCGGAGACCTTGTCTCTCTCGAGCCTCGCACGGTGCAGGTTCTGGTAATTGAGGTTGAGATCTGTGCCGTCAGCGGTGAGAGTGGGGTTTGTGAGGGGTGCGGATATGACAGAAGTGGTAGCAGCACCACGGAGACCCTGTGAGACAGTGCTGACTGAGAGGGGAGAACGAGCTAGTGAGGGGAGTTTGTCGTATGGGACCGAGTCAGCCAAGTCCTGGCCTGAAACAGATGAATTCCGGGGTCGCTGCTTCTTCCGGTTGAAAAAGGTGTCCATGGCCTTGAAGGTCTGCCCGTCGTCGTCGCCGGCCACAACGTCCCGACCAAAGATCAGCGCTTCGGAAGCCTGGTCACTCAGGACAACTTGTAGTATTGACTGGCATCAACACAAATCGTAGTACAATGTTGACAATAATCAAAACACATGTCAACATTCCTCATGTCAATGGCAGTACATCATTAGGTTAATAGGCAAGTACTATTCGTCACAAAGACGATGTGCTCAAAAAATTAGTGGGATCATCAGTTGGGTCACAGGCAGTTCAGCGCCTCGCCAGTCCCCCATCCTCAGTCATTCCAGTGGTCGCGATCACCGCAAGACCGAGCCCAGTTCCCAGTCTCCAAGGTTTCATCCTTCCCCCGCCCCAGTCCCGATCCCCCACACGCACACCGTGCATGATTGGGGGTGCACACATCCACTCGCTTCGGTCATCGCTCCACCAAGTGCGTTACCCACATCCTGCCACCTGGTTCTGCGAGGGGCACGACGCCTCATACTGGCCTGTCACACAAAGAGCGATGTTCCCGCGACGGCTCGCTGAATCCAAAAGTATTAGCTACTCCGTGAGCTGCATTTCTATGCGTGCTCATGGCCCAGACCAAACGCGATAGTGGGATCTATAGCCAATGCCATCACCACCCACCCTCTCTGTGCGTAGTCACATAATCTAAGCACCCGCACGTTCGTCTCAGAACAATCCAATCCTGCTGCCCTCGAGACGAATCTCTGTTGCCCCTTCCGTGGAAGAGGCAATTTCAGCGAGGAAAGGGTCCTCCAAGACGGTTGTGCTGGTCTTCGAATATAGACGTGAAGAGTGAGGCGGGCGAGACGCCACGGCATACAGCCGTATCATTGGATACGCTGTACAAATCACCAACCACGTTGACCAGTAGACAGGCCAGAGAGTCGAAAGCCAAACTCAGAGGTAGTTCATAACGATCGAAGACAGGTCTTGGCCGTCATGGTGCGAAACCATCATCCTTGAGGGATCACTTGTGCCCGCAATGTAGGCGACACCGACCGACTCAACACACCGGTTACAGAACGTTCGATAACGCGCCGGAACCGAGCAAACGTTACGTGGCTGGGCCGAAGTACGATGGGGGTGGGAGGGCTGTGTCTGTGAAGACTGATGATAGTTGAGTTTCGCAAACCAAACAGAGGTAACGAGAGCGCTTCCTGTGCGTATCGCAGTCAATAGCCAAACGCAATCCAATCTGGTCTTCCACGTCGCAAGCCACCTTGAAACCATGTCGAGTTCGCTACGTACATCGACGCTTGAGGACTCCAGTGCCAAGGCTCTGTGCAGCTTCAAAGAAGACACAGAGACTTAGGCACAGCCCATGGCGCGCAACCAAGACTTGAAAGCGCCAGGATAGAGTGGTAGGCTAGCCCTTCAGAGCCCACCTACAACTCGTGGGGAAAGTCAAAGACTGGGGTCTTGGGGAACACGTGCGTGGGCCTAAACGATGTGGGTCGACACAGGTGAAGGCGTTTCATAGCAAAGGAGGAACTCGAGAACGACGGATGGGCAATGCGAGCAGAAGTGCCCTGTACGTGGCCCACGTTGCGTGTCACAGGCAGTTGCTACAGTCCACCGTCTGTCCGTGCGCCGCTCTGCCCCCGGCCGCGCCAAAGGAAAACCGCGACACATCTCTAGCACTCATTTTCGAGGCCAATTACCCTCTGTCACGCGGAGTATCTCGCCCGTCCGGCATCATCCTGCCCTTTTCGCACGCCGGCTGGACACAATGAAAGTGTTTGCTTTCTGCGCGTCGTGTCTGCGTCGTGAAAGGGATCCCGAGATGATACAAAGGGGATACTTGTCCGTGCGCGGACAAACGAGCACGTCCTGAATCGAGATGAATGCGTGCTGAAGATATGTTGAGACACTTGAAGAAGGCTTCATCGCAGACAATGGAGACGGTAGACGAGCGACCCCCTTGCAACGCACAATTCAAGCATCCTGATGTAGAAGCAACAGACCCCGCCTGTCAGCGATGCCATTCCATATCGCAGTTGACCCACGCAGGCAAGATGATATGCTCCCCCGACCTGTAGATTCTTAGGGTTAGAAATCATCCCAGGTGAAGGATGGATCTTTTGGTTAAAAGTAGCGGAAAGCTCTGTGGCAGTGGATGCAAGATGACGAGAATGAGCACCTGGGCGACGAAGGTAACAAGTTGGACAGCGCTGTACTCGGAGAGGAAGGTTGCGAGACGACTTTCTGAACAAAACTCAAACGCGTTGCTTTTGTGGCCCGAGTAATGTTTGGCTCGGACAAACAACGCGAACGCGTCAATAGCACCTCTCGGTCGGGCTCAATTTGAACCAGCTGGTGCTGATTATGGGGAGCAAACTTACCCCCCACGGACAACACTTTCTCTTCTATGATTTCTATGATCTACTTAATTAATTTTGCTTGCTACATTCTTTAACTCACTTTACAAGTCATTTAGTATTGTGGCTTAATGAACTGCTTTTGCAAAGTGGTTTTTTTCTGTTTTAACAATCAGACACAACACATAATTCAAGGGTGGACAGGAAGCAAGTTGGCACACTGCAGTGACTGCACAGAACATTCACAACACAGGCGAGATATGTATAACAGAAGCAATTATGGTCAGGTCGTAACGGAGCATGTGATCATGAAAACTGAAGCACGTGATTGTGAGAATATTCATTGTCACGTCACGTCACGACACGGCACACATCTGACAGACATGGACGAGAACGGAAAACATCATTCTCGACCACCACGACGCGGCCACGACGACACTGGCCCATCGAATGGCCGAAAACATCTACAGTAAGGGGACCAGAGTCTGGTTCGAGGACAAAGAACAGGCTTGGGTATCCGCCGAGGTCACCAGTGTTACGAAGGGCAATGACGACGCCATCAAACTCATCTTCCTCGACGAACGAGGCAAGGTACGCGTCGATATCGCCATCCCCATATCCTCACCATACCATCTCCTCTCATCAGGAAATTGTCATCGATACTACCGGAAAGGATATAAAAGACGGCAAGCAAGGTCTTCCTCCATTGCGCAATCCTCCGTTGCTAGAAACCGCGGATGATTTGGCCACCCTTTCCCACCTTAACGAGCCTTCAGGTGACGCTCTCCACATCGCGTGCCTTCCTTCTGTTGTCTCATTCTTTTCATATAGTATTGCACACGATCCGCAACCGCTATGCCCAGCACAGCATATATACCTATAGCGGCATCGTCCTCATTGCTGTCAATCCCTTCCAACGCGTCACTCTTTATTCCCCAGAGATTATTCAAGCTTACAGTGGTCGAAAGAGAGGCGAGCTAGAACCCCACCTTTTTGCCATCGCCGAGGACGCGTACACAACCATGGCAAAGGAGGGCATGGGTCAAACCATCATCGTGTCTGGCGAGAGGTACATTTTCCTTCTTTTGTTCTGTCTTCTGTATCTCATATACTTCTTAGTGGTGCAGGTAAAACTGAGTCGGTACGTTGTCGTCGACCACTGGATCTGCTTCCATTCCAATCCTTCTTCAGGCTAAATTCATTATGCGATATATCGCCTCGGTCAACCCTCCTGGCTCTGGAGCCAAGGCTAAGACAAAATTGTCGCTAGATGAGTCCAGTGAGATAGAACGGCAGATCCTGGCTACGAACCCGATTCTCGAATCTTTTGGAAATGCGAAAACAACACGTAACGACAATTCGTCGCGCTTCGGAAAATATATTCAGGTCGGATCATTTCATGCGTACTTTGATTATCAGTTC
Source organism: Boletus vinaceobasis (assembly GCA_038092335.1). Classification (NCBI taxonomy): domain Eukaryota; kingdom Fungi; phylum Basidiomycota; class Agaricomycetes; order Boletales; family Boletaceae; genus Boletus; species Boletus vinaceobasis. The sequence goes on from JBBPQE010000057.1 coordinate 39,606, forward strand.
AAATGATAGTTTTATAGATTCTTTTCGATGGGAAACCCCAAATCGTCGGTGCGCGCATTCGTACATACCTCCTAGAGCGGTCGCGTATCGTCTTCCAACCAACTACGGAACGCAACTATCATATCTTCTATCAGCTGTGCGCGGGCGCCCCACTGAAGGAGCGGAAAGACCTCGGGTTAGATATGGATGTTACGAAATTCCACTATCTCAAGCAAGGTGGACCTACTTCAACACCTATCCCAGGAGTTGATGATGCCGAGGAATTCCGCGCCACTCAGCAAGCTCTTTCGACCGTCGGCATCAGTGTTGAGAAGCAATGGGCTGTTTTCAGGCTTCTTTCTGCTCTTCTACATCTTGGCAACGTCAAGGTTACCCAGGCTCGGAATGAGTCATCTATTGATGGGGAAGACCCCGCCCTCATTTTGGCTACTCGGTTTTTGGGAATCACACTCTCTGAGTTCAAGAAGTGGACGATTAAGAAGCAGATCATTACGCGTTCCGAAAAGATCGTCACAGCTCTGAATGCCGCGCAGGCGACGGTAGTCAGGGATAGTGTGGCGAAGTTCGTGTATGCATGCCTCTTTGAGTGGTTGGTTGCAATTGTTAACGAGAGTTTGGCCGGAGAAAATGGCGATGCTGCCGAACGTGCAGAGATGTTCATAGGCGTGTTGGATATATATGGATTCGAGCACTTCCAAAAGGTGGTCCTTATTTGTGTCCAATGGCATTCCCAGCTCACTTCTCTCTGCTTAGAATTCTTTTGAACAATTCAGTATCAATTATGCCAACGAAAAACTGCAACAGGAGGTGAGTGCTGGTATGCTCATTGTGAGCGGTTCTGATGTTCTTTGTCCGCAGTTCAATTCGCATGTATTCAAGCTTGAACAGGAAGAGTACATGAAAGAACAAATCAATTGGACATTCATTGATTTCTCAGATAACCAGCCTTGTATCGACGTCATTGAGGGCAGGCTCGGTGTCCTTTCTCTCCTCGACGAAGAATCCCGTTTACCCGCAGGCAGTGATGCTTCTTTCCTACAGAAACTGCACGCGCAACTCTTGAAGCCGGTCAATAAATCTGTCTTCAAAAAGCCTCGATTTGGGAATTCTGCGTTCACGATTGCACATTACGCCCTAGATGTTACATATGAAGTTGATGGTTTCCTGGAGAAGAATAGGGATACAGTACCAGATGAGCATATGGTACTGCTGGCGACGACAAAAAATCCTTTCTTGAAGGAAGTTCTGGACACCGCTCTTGGCTCAGTCAAGTCAGTAGATAAATCTGGCGATCTTCCCCATCCTGGCTCTCCTTCCCTCTCTGATTCGGGTAGTGGCGGATCTCGTCGCTCGTCAATCATACCTGATCCCGGTCGTTCAGCATTGGTAGCGTCCACCACAGCAGCAGCTGGGCACAAGAGGCCAGGCGCGGCCATCAAAAAACCCACACAAGGCTCGATATTCAAAGCGTCGCTAATCACGTTGATGGACACACTCAGCATTACGAATGTCCATTACATCCGATGCATCAAACCCAACGAGGCCAAGAAATCATGGGAGTTTACACCTTCACAGGTTTTGGGCCAGCTTCGAGCTTGTGGTGTTCTGGAGACCATCCGTATCAGCTGTGCGGGATACCCTTCTCGGTGGACGTACGAGGAATTTGCGGAACGGTGGGTAACTGTTTAAATGCTGGACGCCTGACTTAACGTGCTCTCTAGATATTATATGCTTGTTCCTTCAGCTGATTGGCAACCTATGATACACAAATTAGAACTTAAACCACTTTGCTCGCTAATCTTGGAGAAAACTATCAACGACCCCGACAAATACCAAAGTGGCCTTACCAAGATCTTCTTCCGCGCGGGTATGCTTGCAGCGCTCGAGTCTCTGAGGTCTGAAAGACTTAATGCCCTCGTTACCATCGTCCAAAAGAATATGCGACGGCGTATAGCTGTCAAGAGGTACCAGGAACTCCGTAGTGCTACAATCAAAATCCAAACACGGTGGCGGAGTATTTTGGCAAGGCAGTTGGTGGAGAGCATTCGCAGAGATGTTGCCGCGAAGAGGTTACAGGCAGGCGTTCGACGTTTTCTTCAGAGATCGAAGTTCCTCCAAGTTCGCCAAGCAGTTATCGCTGTACAGAGCCGTGAGTCCTGGAGGTTACAACGTAGACTTAACTCACTGGTCTATGGCAGGCGTTCGTGGTGCACAAACTCGGCGAGCGCACAGGCAGGCGAGGACACTACATGCAGCTGTGCTCTTGCAATCCCTGTTCCGCGGAGTGTATGCTTCTCGTTCCTTTGTCTCGTTTAGCATACTGATGGACATTATATAGCTTGTACCGCCGTTCATATCGATCTGACGTCAGACATGTAGTATACCTACAGTCTTGTGTCAGGCGGCGTCTTGCCAGGAAGCAACTCAAAATTCTCAAGGCAGAGGCGCGTTCGGTGTCCAAATTCAAGGAAATCTCCTATCGCCTCGAGAATAAGGTTGTGGAGCTCACTCAAACGCTCCAGAAGCGGACGGAGGAGAAAAGAGCCTTGCAAACCCAACTTGAGGAGCTTGAGAAGCAGATCCAGCAGTGGAGTTCGAAACATGAGGAAGCAGATACCAAAGCCAAGTCTCTTCAAACCGCATTGCAGACTACAGAGGCTGAGTTATCTCGACGCGAGGAGCTCCTCCAAGCAAAAGCTGACGTTGAAAAACGCCTAGAAGATGCAATCGCGAAAGCAGCCGAGAAGGAAGAGGTGATCCAGCGGTTGACCAACGAAGTGCTCACACAAGCCTCTCAGCTGCAGTCCCAAGAAAAGGCATTTGCTACTTCACCAATGAGATCCACGGAGGATGTTTCTCTCATTGCGACCCTCAAGAATGAAGTTAGCAGTTTGCGCGAGCAACTCAACCGTGCCAACGCATACAATTCTCTGACGAGAGGTACCCGAGATCCTCCGACCTCCCCAACATTCGTACCTGTTCTCCGCATCCCCGACGCCAATGGTGCCAGTGGTCTCTCCTTAGCCCCTCCTCTCCATCCCAATCTCCACCAACGTCGACACAGCTCTGCAGGTGTCCTTCAGCTCAGCCCCTCCGAATACCGTACATCTGCAGATGAGCTGATGATTGACGTGAAGCGGAGCCAAGCGCTTAACCAACGAGCGGTCTCTGTCGCTTACGATGGGGAGGACAACGCCCTGCGAGTACGGACCAACGGCGTGGCTGATCTTCGCGGTTACGATGACTTGGCAGAAGAGAAAATCAGACTTATGCAGGATATCAAGCGTATGGACGAAGACAGTCTCGTAGGACTGATTCGAGGTTTGAAGATTCCTACCCCTAGTATGACGAATCCGTCTGCTGTGAAGGAAATTCTCTTCCCGGCAAATCTCATCAGTCTTGTCACGAACGAGATGTGGAAGTATGGCCTGATCCCGGAAAGTGAGCGCTTCTTGGCCAACGTCATGGAGGCTATCCAAGCGCATGTCATGGTTAGTTCTCTTCCCCACTTTGAACCCTTTCTGAATCCTCGCTAGTCCTTCAATGGAGAGGATGCCATTATCCCAGGCATCTTCTGGCTTTCTAACGTTCACGAGATGCTTTCCTTCATCTGCGTCGCGGAAAGTGACATGGTACAGGGCATCGGTCCAGGAGAAGAGAACGCTGTTCGCGAATTCGACTGGAACGATTACGAGCGCCTTGTTACCGTGGTGAAACATGACCTCGGTAGCCTTGAGTACAACATCTACCATACTTGGATGCAAGAGACCAAGAAACGTCTTTCCAAGATGGTAATTCCTGCCTTGATTGAGAGCCAGTCTCTTCCAGGGTTCACCACAAGCGATGGAGGTGGACGATTGTTCAATCGCATTCTAAACACGAACACCCAGCCGGCTTATAGTATGGACGATATTCTAAACCTACTAAACAAGGTCTGGAAGAGCCTGAAGAGTTATTATATGGAGGATTCGGTAGTACAACAGGTCCTCACCGAGCTGCTCAAGCTGACAGGCGTCACGAGTTTTAATGATCTTCTAATGAGGAGAAACTTCTCTTCCTGGAAGAGAGGTATTTCGTGTTTTTTTATCTTCCTTGGTGTGGCGCTAATTCTGTACTCGTTTGATAGCCATGCAGATTCAATACAATATCACACGGATAGAAGAATGGTGCAAGTCGCATGATATGCCAGAGGGTACGCTCCACTTGGAACATTTGATGCAAGCCATCAAATTGTTGCAGCTGAAAAAAGTTAGTGAAGAACCTGAGCCATGCTTTGAGGAAAGTTCCTGACTTAGAATGATAGGCAACACCTGCCGATATTGAGATTATTTATGACGTTTGCTGGATGCTCAGCCCTATGCAAATACAAAGAATGTGTACCAACTACTACGTTGCGGAATACGAGGTGAGTCTACTGCCCCCGGCCGGCTCAGCAGCGCGATTATACGCCACTCTTTCTAGAATCCCATCTCTCCTGAAATTCTGCGCGTTGTTGCTTCTCGAGTGCAAGCAAATGATCGCAATGATCATCTCCTTCTCTCACCCGAAACAGAGGAAGTCGGACCATACGAGCCTCCATATCCTCGTGAGGTCTCGGGGCTTGAGACGTATGTTCCAGCATACCTCAACGTGCCTCATCTCCGCCGGTTAGCTGCCCTTGTCGCATAGTGGATCTTCCCGCTTTGCTCCTCTATGGTTTTTTTCGGGCGCTGTTGACGGGACGATTATTTCGCGTTTGCCATCCGTTCACACTATGTATTCCTTCGGATATTCTTCAAATAATATCAATGCGGTTAAGACACGATGGGTAACTTGTACAAAATGGAAACGATAAATAGAATGGCACACGGACAGATCTAGAACCTCAGTGTGGCTATTCGTTTAAGTCTGAGTCGGTCAGCACAACTATCGATCCATCTTCTAGCTGCCCCGATAACTCCAAGTGATTCTGCAGCACATGACTTCCGGATTCCGCGGACGATTGTTTCAATTGCAGTGTCTGACCCAGATGAATCACTGAGTCGCCATAGCAAGGGGAAAACTCACAGAAGCTGTGTGGGACACAGCAAAGTGCTGAACAACCAAGTCGAGCGCCTTACCCGCGATCGTCGTCTATAGTACATTAGAGAACGAAAATTTGGTGCGAACCTACATCACCTTTCGGAACCATAAAGCGATTTCTTTTGCTGATCGGCCGACAATCTCAAGACGCACAGTTACATGAAGACGTTGGTCGACAGGTAACATAGAACCTCTGTCCTTGGGATCTCCAGGGACCGCTGTGTGACGCAATTTCATCAAATTGACCTTTTGCAGCTGCGCTACTTGCTGGGAGTTGGGGGGAAAATTCCTCCGCCGACGTACCACCACAGGGGTGTGGGATGTCGAGGTGCTACTTGCGGAAAACTTTTGGGCAAGGACAGCACGAGCAACTTCATGCTTCACACTGTCATCTTTCCCGATGGAAAGGCCAGTGCATGAGTGAGACTGCATATGGCGGTGACTGTGGGTCGTGTAAGACATCTCGGAGACGCGAGGTGGTACCTGCGAACGTACTCGGCGCAAAACGAAAGCTGACAGCCAGGGCAACCCCCTGAGGCCGCCTCGCGAGATTCTCCCTCCCGGGCAACAGTAGTCGCCCCGGTCGCAAGGGAAGGTTTGTTACATCCGGAAAGGGAGCACTTGGAACGCATCCAAGTGGAGGACAACTCGGATGGATGAAGCTGTTGCACAGCGGAACAACGGTGGAGGCCTGGTGAAATGTGAAGTTTGCAAAACCATCCCAGACAACTGCATTGAATGGGCAGAAAGTCGAGGACATTGCATGACTGCACGGTACAGTGCTTGCCGATCGGATCCAAGTCCATAGCACTCGGAGTTGAAACCAGCCTGAGATTGCTGCATGGTATATTACATAATCCCGGGTTGCCCTCCATACCAAGTACATGAGGGCACATTTTGTTGACATTGGGGCTTAAAGAGAATACAGATGATGACATGCCGTGTATGCGCGGTCCGCAGAATAGATACTAATCTACGATGATCCACACTTTTTCGACATGGGAATGGGTAGAAAGGGCAATGTGGGCCACAGTGGCTATGATGCAACAGGGTGTAGGAAAGATGCTGGGGCAGTCGAGACATCTAGTTCTTCCGACGGAAAGAAGACCCTGGACGGAGTGTGACATTAGCAGGGTGCATAGGTAGACAATCATGGAAACCCAACCCTCAGTCAGTCGAGCCCTTCCACCGGTGGGTTGACATAGCACACTCGCACAAGAACCACACAGAACCACTGATTGCGCGTGCGAGAAAACGGTTGTAATTGCAAAGCAGCCTACAAGTTGACAGGTATGTGAGTACAGTATTTCAGATCACAAATGACAGCAAAAGAGACAGACCTGGGCACTTCACATCCATAAAGTACGAGTTGGGCGATTGTACGAGACGCTTGAGTTTGTGCTTTCTCCTTTCATGTTCAGCAGAAGGGTTCAAAAGGTCAACTGCGAGAGTCTGGTGGACGTTGTCAGAAACAGCGTGGAGAAGTACTGTAAACATACCATGATCGTGGGTGGTAGCCTTTTTGACGATGGTGGTTGTGTACGATGAGCGTTGAAGGAAGAAGGTTAAAGTTAGTCGAGGCTTGACCCATTTAAACCTCCGAACGGCATGTTCCGTGCCGTGCCGGTAAGTGATTCACGCATGCTAATAATAGCAGTCCTCAAGGTCTAACGCAGCTATTGCTGCACTCAACGTCGACAGCCATGAACATCATCGTATGTGCAGTCGCGGTACGCCGAATCACTCTAATTTTCATCCTAGGAAACTCTCTTTGGCAGGACTGTCACTCCCGCCGAACGGCTCCGTCAACACCAGCGAGCTCTCACAAAGGCTCAGCGCGAGCTCGATCGTGAGCGCTCAAAGCTTGAACAGAGTGAGAAGAAACTCGTCGTAGATATAAAGAAGAGCGCCAAGGCTGGTCAGATGGTATGTAGCATCCAGCACCCCAAGCAACCTTCGTCAATTGTCTCAGTAGAACGCATGTAAAGTCATGGCCAAGGATCTCGTTCGCACCCGAAGATACGTTCAGAAATTCTATCAGATGAAGACACAGCTGCAGGCCGTTGGCCTGAGGATTCAGGCCCTTCGCAGTAATCAACAGATGGCGGAGGCCATGCGTGGAGCGACAAGAGTACGTCCCATGATTCGCGTCTACATTTCCCAGTTTCCATAACTGCTGTTGATCTGAAGGCTATGGCTTCCATGAATCGTGGTCTCAATCTACCAGCCATCCAGAAAATCATGAACGATTTTGAGAAAGAAAGCTCGATGATGGATATGAAAGAAGAGATGATGTCGGACGCGGTAGACGACGTGATGGACGACGAAGCTGAAGGCGAAGAAGAGGAGGGCGACAAGATCTTGAGACAGGTCCTCGACGAAATTGGCGTCGACCTTTCCCAACAAGTATGTCATACCAGCCGTTCTCGGCGGACCACTCACTAACACGATGAAATCTAGCTTACTGAGGCGCCAACCGGGCTTGGTGCCATATCCTCACCCCTTACCGAGAGTCGTAGACCAGTGGCAATTGGAGAAACAAGCGGGCCATCTCATGGAGATGACCGCGAAGGCGGTGATGTTGCTGTTGCCGATGAAGACTCCCTTCAGGCACGTTTGGATGCTCTGCGTCGTGGTTGACCGCAGTACGTATCCCGACCCGTTACGGAATGGGATTGACCGTTTATATGGAGGCTTTCGGATCCCTCGTCCTATATGCATATAATCTCGACCATGTCTTGAACTTTGGCGCTACAGGCGGTTGAATGAAATTCCCCACTAATGCATTGTTTTGGCCTCCGGAAACCATTGTAACAAGAATCTAGTTTGTGTCGTGAATGAATAGATTCTGCAAGATATGTTAATTGGTCAATTACCCCGGTTGAATGATAATAGTAGTATGTAGTGCCTTTCGTTCTGGCCTTGGACCGGGAAGAAATTATGAGGTCAGTTTCAATATTCGGAACCGCCTCACATAACACACAACGTTGATTACACTAGTTATATAGCCTTCAAGTCTTCAGACTGACGATATCCTTGGCTTCCTGCATACTTAGCGTCCAAGAAATGCCCGATCCACTGTAGAATGACTCGACGTCCTCATCCTAATCGAGTGTGAGATCAATGGCGCTGGTCGTATCACTAGACCCGACTTACACTATCAAGGTTCAGCAACGAGGAGATCTGTTGGAGGCGAATGAATTTGTCTCGAATGTCACCGAATATCGTTTGGGAGGACAGATATGCCATTACGGAACGAAGATCGCGGTCAAAGCGTATTGCGCCCAACTAGTAAAGGCGTTAGCGGAAAACATGAGATCAGAAGTCTTGGACATGCCTCAGAGTAATGGAGGGTCAAAATGTATTTTTCCCATGGTCTGAGAATAACATCAAGAGCAAGACCAAACAAAATACGATAGTTGTTTTCAGTGCAAGCATCCTACTTCCGTGTAAGCGCCAATCCTATGAAACTTGTAAAACTGACCTTGTACCCATCTGTTAACCCCTCCCAGACCTTCACAAAGCGTTTCCTCACGATGTCTTGGTACTCTGCGGTTGCATACCCATCCTCGTTCAGAACATAATAAACGTCTTTATAGACGTCCGGTATCAGAGTTCGTAGCCTTGGTCGCATCAGTTGATTAAATAACTGCTCTATACCGGCCTGAGGGGATTATTAGACCATTGCTGCAGGGCCACGTAAAAAGGTTACTCTTAAGGTTGCCTTGAATCTGGCCGTGGAAGTAAGCAAGCTTGCTACAATAGTTTTTACTCGTGGCTGTTCAGTATCGAGGAATAACTGTGTGATGGCAGATTGGGAAAGCAGGTCCTTCGTGAGTCTTTCCATATGCGAGGAAGATAGATCGAGGTCGTTCAGGAGTATCTTTCAAGAATGAATCAGGCATGCGACCTAGTCAGAGAAGACAATGAACACACGAGAAACGATGTTCGGCCTTCTTTCTCGATCTTTTCAGTTCGAACGCCTGTACCGACTCGGTAGACATCATCCAGCTTCTTCTTAATACCGCCGGCAAAATCACGATCCAGTATGTCCTTGAGATGATCAGTGGTCCGTTCCAAAATTCCGAGAGAGCCCGTTGACAATAGGCGCGTATATACTGTCTTCAGGATATAGAAAACGTCATCTGGGGTGGTGGTAGTCGCAGGAGTTTGAGAGAAATCGGGGCTGGCGAGGTGTTGAGCCTATAGTCACTCAGTCATAGGATATCTCGGAATCCAGAGGCTCACAGACGGACCTTGTCAATAATCGTGCGAATATACCAGATCTCCATAGGAATGTAACAAGAACTCAACAAATCCTCAAACTCTTTTTGGGAGGATGTCGCATCCAATAGCGCGACAGGCTCAACAGGCGACAGAGGGTAATTGGAAGATCCAGAAACTGGTCGTATGTTTTGGTCATTGGGGTTGACTTCCCTGTCTACAGTTACATCCTCTTCCTGGGTTGTCGTTATCGAGAAGTCAAGAAACATATTGAACAAGGGTTCAATATGGATACACACCTGCAATTGTTCGACGAGGAACTTTCGAAACAGATTCCATCGACCGCTCATTCCGGCGATCTCGGATAGCGTCTTGTCAATCTCACGTGGATCAACCTGGTCCATGTCCACGGTCGAAAATTGCTTTCGTGGAGTAGACACGGGCACCATTGAATTTGAGATATCTGACAGCTGGGACAAGCTGAACTCAGTCAAATAACATAAAAATAATAAAATTTCCACCTTTCTCTTGATTGATCGATCCTCCCTCCAGGCTGCGAGCGTGCTTCGCACCACTCGATCACATTCTTCCAACAACCTCTTGACGACACTTTGCATATTCCCTGCGCCGTAATACTTTTCCACAACGGGTTGGTGCTGGTCAATGATCATGGCTACACCTTCGAAAAGCGCAGTGAGAACAGTGACGTAGTACAATGGGGATGAGGCTGTCAATACTCGCGCTCAGCACATTGCAAACGAATAATATATACTCCTACTTTTGGCAGAAGTAGGTGCCCTTACCCGCACCAAGTCGACGACAAACGACGCATATGCCTCAAGACCTTCTGTTTTCCAACCAATCGCAGGAAATAGTTTGAAATAACGGCTCGTCGCAGCTGCATCACGAGATCGTGATGCCTGTACAAATTGGTTGAGGAATATTGATAGGAGTTGTTCCCTCGCAACTCGAAGTGTCTGCGCGGGGGGGAGATGATTCTCTGCAGTTGGCTGGGAGGGATTTGAGCCTTATGTACGTGGACTCACGGGAAAGACTGTACCACGAAGGTTTCCGCGAAGGGGCCTGAAATAACTTCGAAAGGCAGCGACATAGCACGAGAACAATGCCTAGTCGCTGACTCCCAATCCTGGCGTTCAATGCAAGACTGTAATTGGGAAAGGGAGGACTTGAAGAGTGTAAACCAGGAAAGCTGTTCGCATATCGTGTGCATTGAATTACCTTGAGCTCCATAACCTGCCCCACTCGTTCGGCCGCTTGCGAAACACGACCCATCTCCCGGTCAAGAGTCCTCACTCGCCCACCGACGCGGTCTGCTGTTTTCGCCGTGGAAGAAACTTTCTCCGCAAGCTGCAAAGATTCGAGACACAGGCCATCCAGATGAGGAACAAGAGCTTCCAGCCGGTAAAGTGAATCTGCTATGGAAGCACGGTCGGAGAGTAATGTGGCAAGGGAATTGGAGAGTGCTGCTTCCTCGGACTGGTACCAGGACAGACACGACAGGATTTCGTTCAAATTGGTGAGTTTCCTTGGGTCTTTTTGAACGTAGTGTGATGGCTCGACTTGTAATTGATCTACTGAGCCATTAGATGTGTTCGTATTCATGGGTGGTCGGTAATGGAGATTCTAGTGAGTTGTCGGATTGCCTAACATCTTCCATTATAACTTGAAGTAGCATTGTTTGTCTTTGAGACAAAGAAGCTAGCTGATTGGCTGGTCTTCCATCAGCTGTTGGTTCACCCGTAATAACTACAGTCAACTGCTAAAATCTGATTTATTGTTGCGTATGAACTCTACAGCCTATTTTTTTTAGCAAGCCGTCACGATCACCATCTCACGTTCCCCTGCCAGCAATGAAACACCTGCAGCGTTGCCAGCCCGTTCAGGTTTTCTTGCTTCCACGCCCGTTTTGACTTTGAACCACGAATGCATGAGGCTAGTACTTCTCCGTTCTCGCTGTGGAGGTGTGGCTATGGTGGAACGTCTTCAATACGAAGAGGTAAGTAGCGTAAGAGCCTGATGAGTTGACAGTCCCGTACAGGACGTAACTCAGGGAGAGCATTCCCAACTTCGTTACTGGAATACCACTCTCGCACCACGCTATTGACATCCTCCACCCACGGCATCGCAACTGCGGAACCCTGGATAGGGTATATTCAGCTGGAGTCGACATTACGTACCGCATGCATGCATAGTAGTACTACACTGGCAGTGTTTGCATTAACTTTTCCAAGTTTCGAAGTAAGTTCACCTTGTCTGCCAAACAGATCTAGTTGCGACTCGGACAGTAACAGCATTCTGCATGGCTTGATCGGCATCGATTTTTTCAATACCACCCAATCGCTGACTGACTTGTGAGTATGCACCAAATCTCTCAAAGAGTGGCCTTACGACACCGCGCATTACTTGAAGTTGTTTGTGAATTGCCTTTGTCCGTCCCATTAGCTCTAGCGTCTGGCGGAAGCGTATTCGTGTACTCGACAAGAATTTCGACATGTCGTCCCTCTTCCAGTGCACATCCGCTTTTTCTTCGATGGTTCCTTGTCTATAGAAGCAAGTACGAGAATGGGTCCAAAGCAATGAGCGACGAATATACCCATAAAAGTAGTCCCCTAGAGTTTGGTGAGTCCAATTGTCTATTGTTAACTTTCCATCCACCCACAGCTTGGCGTGCCCAGCGACTGCGAGACCGAACTCGTATAGGACGGTCTTGTCCACCGTTAACCTGCCTTCCAACTTGCTTGGGGTCAAGTCAGATGGTAGAGAATTGTTGAGTTTGATTGCAATTGTATTCAGGACGTACGTGGCGACGTCTTTGTCAGGGTTTCTTTGAGTATCTTGTGTGTAGAATCAGCGTTGCCAACCAGGCAGAAAGCTTAGTGTTTTGAGGTAAGCCCCAAGTGTGGGGAGATGTTTGTGAGTTATACACAGTTGTGGTGAGCAAGTAACTCGAACATCCTGGACCGTGCAACGTACAGTGGCAACCAACTTCATACTCAATCACCGCACCACTCGGTACGTTTTGGACGATACCGTCGAAATGACAGATGACTCAATGTTGGTTTTTTCAGCCAAGAAAATACCAACAACGTGCATTAATTGGCATCGAAGGTTGATCCCGTGGAGGTTTCGCACTGTACCCAGTCTCAGTATCTGGTGCACAGAGGGCTGCTTGTTACTTACGGGCAAGCAGACAGCAGGAAGAGGGATGAGATGAGATCAACCATGCACACCCTGGACAAACTCAGCGCAAGTCAATGAAGCAACAAGAACATGTGCATATATTTGACCCCACGGCTAGGACATTTAAACGGGAGAGAGTCGGTGTTCCGCCGATTAGTTACACCAAGGAGGCTAATCTCCTCATTTACCTTAAGCTTTCCAACAAGTTTGGAAATTGACGCACCCAGAACACTCTTGACATGATGTCGCACCATGGAGGGGCTAGAACTCTGGTGAACCTTGCATGGCTATGAGATTTTCCCCGCATTGATATATGAGATGGATGGAATATTCGAGCCGGCAAAACGTCGGTGATATCCTGGAGAGTCAGGAGAGACGTGCACAGCGGCGCGTGGACGGGGAACTATGACGACCACTCAAGTGTGCGTGTGACTGGGGATGACTAGAGTTCTCAAGATCTCATGCCAAAAATTTTGAATCAAACGAATGAAATGGTATGGGCGGGTGCACGGAGAGCTCAAAGTAGCGCCTTTGACTGTAAGTAATGTAGAAGTTGTTGAATGGACTAGAACCTGCTGGAGAATGCCAGCCCGAGACTTAAGCTCGTGATTTGAATTCAGCTGTGCCCGTTAACGCAGTACCATACAGGCACATACTTCCATAAGCTACATACTTCAGAAACACTTCAAATCCTCTGAATGTCCGAAGGAATATCTCACATATTAACCAACGAAGCAATCCCACGAACAGAGGCCACGATCACCATCCGTGTGATCAAGTCTTTCGAATACCGTACGGCGCGCAGTCTCGTCTTCCACAAACTCAACCTTGAAACTACGAGAGTCGGTGACTTGAAAGAGATTGTTCGCCAGGGTATATTACAATCATTTCTCGGTCTCAGCCTCCATTCGATCTCATCTTCAACTCAGCTATCCAGACTGGACCTGCGTGGCGGCCCTACCGTAACGCTGTTCTAGGTTCGTACCCCTCACCCGGCCATGTTATTTCCTCGTTGGTTAATGTCAAGCTAGATACTCTCAAGCTCTACGCAAAGGCGCATGGGGCAAAGGTGGGGAAGCTGCTTGATCTTGGAAAGCTGCTCGTTCATCTCTGATACGCTTGTTCTTTTTTTTTTTTGCCAGACCACGAATTTAATTATCAATTTGGACCACGATGAATGGATCCTGGAAGATGACACTAAGATGCTGGCAGATGTTGGTCTTGGTAGGTGTAGAAGTTAGTCCACTGTCCCTGTTACTCACTTTCTGAATTCAGAGAACGAAACCGAGGTCAGCTTCTTCAGTCGCAAGGCTTACGAAAGCTTCAAGCTTAACCCCGAGGTAACACACTGGTTAACCCCAGCACTCCACTCCTCTGATCTCTGCCCGCTCAGGTTCGCTGGGATACAACTTCATGATAACGGACACCAATCTTCTAATGGTATCTCAGAACATTCCTTAATGCACATTAATTGCGATGGGTGCAACGAAAGATGTGTATGAATCTGGGCAGTCACTAGTCACTAATCACCAAGGGTACTAGTGGCAACAAATATCAAATGGCAAATGTCCATTAACCAGCACAGATTACTGATTTGCACACTGTACCCGAGGTTCGCCCTCGTGATCCTCATCCATCGCATCGTCCGCCATGGCGCTTGCTCGCGACCGTGCATCGGGTTCCTCGAGATCCACCTCTTCCAGATGGACGCTCTTGGGGAAATTCTGCACGGGATCGCGAGGGGGGAGGGCCTGCTCAAGTAAAGCAACTTTGGAAGGATCGACGGTATCGGGAAATTTAACAGTGAACCTGACAAAGAGATCACCGGGCTCATGATGCCGTTGGGATGGCATCCCTTGTGACCGGATGACCTTGACGGATTCTGACAGGGTTAAAGTCAGGAAATGGAAGATACGACATTGCAATGACACACAACGTACCATTTTTGACAACTTCCCCGGGTAAAAATCGAATAAGTAGTGCTCGATCATCAAGATGTTTGATCACAACCTCACCACCGGCAAGTGCGGTGAGGAGGTCGATCTCTAGTTCGGTTATGAGATTGTTTTCCTGACGCTTGAACCTATCGTGGGGTCTCTCTTCTATAACGATTACAACATCTCCAGACTCCGCGTTTGGCGATTGGTCGCTTTCACCTGCGAAGGTGATCGTCTGACCAGCCTTCATGCCCTTGTCTATGTGAACCTCTAGGATCTTCTTCTCCGGTAGGACCTTTTTCCCCTTGCAGTTCGAGCAGCGATCTTTTGGATTGATAAACTCTCCCGTTCCATTGCACTCGTCACATCCAGACTGTATTTGCTGGATCATGGGACCCATTTGGCGAAGGGTGACCTTGATACCTCGACCATTACATGAGCCACACGTGCGGACGGCACCATCTTTGCCCCCCTTGCCGTTGCACTTCGAACAAAGAGCGTTCCGCGTCAGAGCGAGTTTCGTAGTCTTGCCCTTGTAGAGATCCTCGAGCGTTACCTGGACACGGTGAACAAGATCTTTGGTCTTGCGAATGCCCTGCGAACGGCCACCGCCCCCACCGAAGAAGCCTCCACCCCCGAAGAGCTGGCTGAAGAGATCCTAGAATACGAATGCAGATGGAGTCAAGGAGTGGAGAGGGGAGGAATACGACTAACCTGCGGATCCATGCCGCCCATGCCGCCCTGTTCAGAGAGACCGGCCTCTCCCCTAGTATCATATATATTTCGTTTCTCAGGATCCGCCAGGACCTCGTACCTAGCGTACATGCGTTAGCAGGGATAGGACGCGGGTGAACATGGACATACGCGTGTGTCACCTCCTTGAATAACTCGGGATCACCGCCTTTGTCCGGGTGTAGTCGTAACGCTCTGCGAAAAGGTGAGGGCAGGGAGGGGGATAATGAAAAAGGGACCAACTTCTTTCTGTAGGCCTTTTTAAGGTCACTCTCGGAGGCGTTGGGGGCTACCTCGAGCAGATCGTAATATTTTCTGCACGTAAAATGAGCCAGTTGAAAGGAACAGCCAAAGGGAACTGGCTGACGTTTCTCTGACCATGGTAGAAAGGGTGGGATGGAGAATGAAGAAAGTAACAAACGGCGATGGCCCTCTTTAGCCTCCTGCGCACGATGCTGTACTAGAAAGTTGTGGAATGTCCTAGAAATTTCTGCACATCCACATTTGGAAGCCACTGGCAGTGGTACCGCTGTCTACAGTAGACTACCCTAGTATGTGTGAAGTAGTGCATGATCAATGTGTACTCTCCTATGTGCTTTCCTATGCGGCACCAGATCCTCCGCTAACGTCTGGATAAACATCAAATCGCCGTTGTGTGGTCACAGGTATTCCTGCTCTTGCGGAATGGTACACTTGGGGGTCTTCCGCGAGATGTTGAACGCCCACTGTAATAACCGACCTTGGGAAAACTCACCGATGGTGAAGTGCAGAATATCCTCGCGCTCCTCAGCTTGCCCGAGCACTTTCCCACTAATTCATGTCAGCTATCGAATCACCGCCTGCAGCAGAGCACTCACAATGGATCGACTAGCATAGTATGGCCGTACTATCACGCGTGATCGTTAGGTCAAATCACAATCCCCAAAATGAACCCACCGCCTGATAAGCTGCTTTCGGGTCTCGTGCAGGGCTGCACATCGAAAAGAAGACTTGATTGTCAACAGCCCTGCATAAAACCTTGCGTCAGCTCGATCATACCCCACCCTGCGGATGCCTACCGAGCTCGTTGAAGTAGCTCCCAGTGAAGGGGTCCAGTCGTCGTATTGAATGCCGAAGGATAGATGAGTACGTGACAACCTGTCAAACAGTATTGAGTGCACCGTTTGCCGTTAGTTACCCATACCCCCAACCTTTGCGTGCGGCGATCATGGCAAGCTCCGGGAAGCGCACGTCGTAACATACTCCGAGACCAATGCGCGCAAAATCTATCTTCAGTTGTCATAGCCATTCTTACCATAGTTGTGGGTCCTACCGGTATCAAAGAACGTCGTAGAAGAGCCACCCGTCAACGATTCGCTCTCCTACGCAATTAAATGCAGGTCACCCGTCGGAAAGTAGTGCACACACTTTGAACTTGATCTGGCCTGGAATATCGATGTCAAACAGGTGGACTTTGCGATGCGTCGTTACGAGTTTGCCTGACGGAAGTATGAGCGACAAAAAGGTGAAAATATGTAGTTATTCGTGCCTTCTGGTGAAAATACGATGCAGGTATTATACAACTTGCCGTCGATTGCGTCCCTTTCGGGTATCGAACCTGATTCGTCGTTAAGTAAATCGACTAGTCTGATCACGCCATGTGCATGGTGTACCTCCAATGAGCCAAATCTTGTGTTCTGATGCAGCTTCTGAGAGCGTTCTGACGCTCCGACTCTGAGTCTTCGTGGTGTCATATGCTTGCCCAGGTGTATAGTCGATAGTTTCGGCGTACACAGGGAAGTGCGTATGACCATATGGTGAGTTAAAGCATTCCTGGAGCCGGTCATGATACCGAAGGAAGCTGGAATAGAGGGAAGCGTCTTACAGGCAAGACAACTAGGTCTGGCTTCCCGTTGGGGTTCTTTACTGCCATATTGATCATGTCTCTAGCATGTTGCAGGTTCGCGTGCTTGATGTCTGCTGCAGCGGGACTTTCTACGGAATGAGAGGGGCTGCCAAGCTGGATGAGTGCCAGCCTGAACTGCTTGAGATCCGGGGGGCTAGAGGACATTGTTCGATAACGGGGGCGAGTGGAATATGATGATCTGGCAGTCGATGCGCGACGAAGCAAAGAGAGCATGCAAGATAGATATCAGTCAGATTAAGAAGTTGTCACTCAGCGCTTGCCCACCACTACAGGGTCGGACCTCGACTGTTCAACGTACGTGAGCCTGAGCTGTTTCTATGAACTTCAAGGCTGAACCCATATAATACATGTAGCCGGCCATGTCACTTCTCCTTATCTACAATCCTGTCTGTGGCGACTCCACGGCAGAGCAGTTCTTCAATACACACGTTATTCCTCGCCTCCACACTGCGAACCGAATCCCTACTGAGATCATCCGCACCCGCGCCGCCGGCGATGCAGGGATAGAGGTCCTCAGTTTCCTCAGTAGACACAAGGGGGACATTACGGTTGTGCTAGGCTCTGGAGACGGTACCCTCCACGAAATAGTGAACCAGCTTGCCTGTGCAACCGACGACGACCAGTCCTTTCCCATCCGCTTTGTGCTCGTTCCATGCGGAACAGCGAATGCGCTATATGCGTCTTTGTTCAGGCCTCCTCCGCCACAAGAGACAGTCGCTTATAAATTGCGATCTTTGGAGGCTTTTCTTGCTGGCTCAACACCAACGCCATTGACTCTATCCCTCACTTCACTCCTCGACCCTCTCGACGGTGGTCAGGGCTGTTCCCGACCTGTAGCGTCGATCGTTGTCACTTCTACAGCGTTGCACGCAGCCATCCTCAAAGATTCGGAGAAGCTCCGAAAGGAAATTCCTGGCATCGAACGATTCAAAGTCGCAGCAGCGCAGAACATCACAAAGTGGTATGCTAGTCGTGTCAAACTCTTACCTATCCCGTCATCTGGTGTCATCCACACCTATGATCCACGAAAGGGTGACTTTGTCCCCCCTGGCGACTCCAGTACGAGCCATTCTGCATCGGACGTGCACGGCCCATTTGCCTACTTCTTATCTACCGTGAATGTAGATCGGCTGGAGCCCGAGTTCCGAATCAATCCTATGATATCAAAGAGCCCCCCAATGGACACATCGATGGATGTAATCATGGTCCGCCCCCAGCGTGATCCGACTTTCACCCTGGATACCCTCCAAGCAAGGGAGAAATTCGCAGAGAAAATCGTTGCAGTCCTCACTACAGCGTATCAAGATGGGAACCATATAAATTTGCGTTATTCGGAGAATGGGAATATCACAGACAGTGGTGAAGGTAATACAGTCGTTGAATGTTTCAGGTGTGGGGGCTGGGAATGGATACCTGTTCGTCGTTTCTGTTCCTGTTTGCTCAGAGTCACTGATACCCCTGAAGGATGAAACAGACGAGGACGCGCATTTGCTATGCGCAGATGGTACTATCTTCGAAATAGAGAAAGGTGGCCGAGCTATTTGTAGGGCTGCACCACGAATAGATACGACCCTAAGGAATTTCTCTGTTCACGTTTGAAGTTGCTGTATAGTACCACTGTGTGACAGCCACTGATATCAAAATCACAGGGTATACGGAGTGGTCAATCCAAGAATTTGAGAATGGCCTCGCTAGCTTCCTTATGGCACTGCTCGATAGATTGGTTACTATCAATCTGCAAACGATGGTCAGGATGCCGCCAGTGCTAGTGTTGAATCTGTACCTTAACGACTTTGCCTTGGTCTTCGTAGTACTGAATGACAGGTTGGACAAGCTCATTGTGAGTCTCTAGATGATCGATTTTCAATCTATTTTGGCGGTTCAAGGGGGGGGGAAGACTTACGGAAGCGTTTCTTGAGAATTTCGATGTTGTCATCTTCACGCCCGCTAGTTTTACCCCGTTCTAAGATACGGCGTATCATCACCTCTTGGTCCGCCTCGAAGACCAGGACTTGAGATGGAGAACAAACCTTTCGAGGCCGAATCACGATTCAAGTAGCTAAAACAAGATTGGACCATGCGTGACATACCGTCTTGTCGAACTCCAAAGCTTGATCCATTTTACGCGGGAAACCGTCAATGAGGAAACGACCTTTGCCATCTGTCCACCCGGGACCCGATCGTGTCTGCAGCTCTGCAAACATGGAAATCTCCAAAAGTTTGATGGTGACCTCCTTCGGAACGATGGTACCTCCACGGATGCAAGTCCGGATCAGGTCACCGTACTGAGATCCTTCTCGGTTCTGTTCTGCACGCAAGAGATCACCGGCTACGGGCCAACCGCATTGATCAGCGTAAGCATAGACTGAGCACGAGACGATGGTTCACCTGATAGATGCTTGAAATTGAAGTCTTCTACGAGCCTGGCGCACTGAGTTCCTTTGCCTACCTACAAGTCAGATCATGAGGATTCAAGCATTACAGGAACTCGCCTGCACCGGGCCCTCCGAGCACATATATCACGGTGACTTTCGAGTTGAATGCTGGTCGTGTAACACCGTCTACAGTTGATGCCATTATGTGCTAATATCAGAAGCGGCGTGTTCTAATGTGTGTCCTGGCGATCGTGTTGTCGGGGTGGAACAAGGGGATGAGCGTGCTGTAGGGGTTGCTTCGAGGCTGGATGCGTTACTTCTCTGTATTTCACGATAAAATAGAAAGTTGCACCAGACACGAGGAGTAATCCAAGCAAGATAGACGGATTGGGACCTCTGCGAGCAGTTGTAGAAGGCATGCAAGGCACAGCCCTTCCTCGCTTACGCTACATAAATTCACATTTAGTTTTCCGATCATCTCAACAAATCATCCCTACAGAACGAAAGGTGCCATAGGTTCAGGCGCTCATGGATGGAGATGTCATCAGAGTAGATCATGGTTCAGATGTGTATGTGGTACGGTCGTGCTATCACGAGGACGGGCACGACCTATTGGCCTTTGGAGGTGAGCACTCTGTCGAGGTCTACCAGATAGTCAGCGAAATTCCTTTGTTCCCTCGCCTCCATCACTGAACTTATATCCTAGAGCGCAACATCTGCCAAAAGGTTGGCTTCGTTCCACATCGGAACTAGAGTGACTGCGTTAGCCTGGTCGCCTCGTACACTCTCACCTAGCAGTAGCGACGGTTGGCTCATTGAGTTCGTTCACACACCGCATCTAAAGTACAGGTGGAATTTTGATGTCTGATTTGTAGGATTGCGGCAGCTGGAATAGACTTCGGTCTGCACCTATTGACAAAGTCCGCCTCGGCTGGCGAGTACATATTCCCCTTTGGTGGAGGCTTGAGCGGGCACCATGGTAAAGTGAACGATATGTGCTTTTGTGGCGGCCACGATCAAGATAATGCACGCTACGTTGCCTCCGTGTCTGGTAAGTAACTTGAGAGTTTTGACAGTCGGCTCTGCTCATCAGCTTCAGATGACAAGATGCTCATGGTATGGGATCTCCAACCAACACTACACATCTCTTCCGGAGTTCCTTCACCAGAAACTTCCAGTCAGAACGCTTCCTCTCCACCCAATCCCCGACCTCAGCCTACTGCCTATGTTATCACTTTCCCACATCCTCTAATAACCGTCAATTCTCATCCTGGGAGCAGCAAGGAATTCCTCGTTTCTGACTGTCACGGCTCCATCTTCCTTACGGATTGGCGAACTGATCCTGCCCTGACTGAACAAGGAAGTTGGAGACACTCCACATTGGTCGAGCTCGTTGAGCCACATGCACTGAAAGACTCTCTACTGGGAAAGTCGTCCCAGAACATGGGCTTTGCCGCATGGCGTCGTGATAATGTTGACATGTATGTGCACAGCTCTCGAAAAACCTTACATCTGACAGGATATTGTGCCTACAGTGTGGGGGCAAGCTATGGATCACGTTTCGCCATTTGGGACATGTCGAAACTACGGGGTGGCAAACCTATACACACGGGAATTAGTTTCCAGGATGGAGGAGATACTTTCCGGTATGTTCCCTCGTATATACAGGATGGCGAGTTCTTACCACCGTTATCAGGTGGTGTCCGACAAACCCGGATTATTTTGCAATTGCTGCGCACTCCGTCAAAAGGGGGGCAGTTCTCCATGTCCATAATGTTGGTTATGTACACGCACAACCTAGCATCATTAACGTAGCTCCCCGCCCACATCGCATTCGAGATTTCGATTTCATGGCACTGCGTGGTCGGCCATTGCTTGCTGTCGCTTTTAGTCAACAAGTCACCATGTTTTCTATCGGCGACGAGTAACAGAAGGTGACCATAGACAAAATACAATACATGTATCATAGCAGCTGCTTATAACATGGAGTATAGCTCAGGAGTCGAAATTCTACCAAGACAACGAGGGAATAGTAGCAGTCACAGCACTGTTAACTGAAGCTGGCCTGACTAAGTGGTTGTGTGACTCCATAAGGATATTGGGTATAATGAGTGGTCAAGCCGTCACCATACATGGCATTGCGCAGGCCATCATGCGTTGTAGGTCCATGATGTTCCTCTCCACCGAATCCAAGATCAAACAACATATTGCGATAATAGTGGTGATCTGCTGGTGTATACTCATTCATGGGTGGGCCCACTGGGGGTGGATAGGTAACGGGCCCATTCCGTGACGGCAGACCGTAGATAACCCCGCTTGCATTCGCCGGATATCCTTCTTGAGGACTGGTGACGGAATAGTTGACATGATGAGTTGACAGATTCCGAGCGCCCCCTTGTGGGGAGGGTGTCGTCTGCGATGGCGACGCCTGCTCTCCTGATAGCTGCTGTCAGCGACAGCTAAGTGCAAAGTCGGAGGAAACCATACTCTGGACAGAAAGATCGAGAGAGATATCGTGATGAGATCGATCCCTCGCAACGCTCGGACGCGTACGGTGCATATGAATGAGGTGCCACAAGAAACGACCATGATAGGCTGCAAGCGATGCAGTGGGCGAAAAATGGGCAGCTTCGTTATAAGCTTCGGCTGTCTTTATTATACTTGCGTGAATTTCGCGAGCTGCACCTTCGGGCAACTCGGATTGCAAGCCTGGATGCGCATCTGAGCTCCGTAGTAACTGGCGAGCGGTGAACAAGGGTTCTACTAAACTTGAAGGATCGTACCTTCAAAAGGAAGATTGCAGCGTAGGCAGTCATCACTGTTGTGGTTTCTTGGCCATATCTCTGAGGGGATGGCAGGGTATAATATGTAAATGCGTAAGAATTTTGATACATACCAGCACACCAAGATCCCGAAAATCCTTCGAGGCGATTTGAAGAACGCTGAGTGCATTCTCAAAGCACGCTGATAGTGCACGTAGGTGACTATTCGTCCGGTTTTCCTAAAACGTCGTCATGAGTAGACAATAATAATATTTGAAGGGACTACTCGCTGGAGCGGCATCAGCTTGTACACCAAAGCTATTCAAAAAGAGGCTGGAATATGAACAGAAAAAGTTGAGAAACGAGAAATGAAACGATTCCCCGTTTGCTGCTGAAAGGATCAACCAAGATAACGAAGGAAGTTGTTGTTTCTC
Source organism: Boletus vinaceobasis (assembly GCA_038092335.1). Lineage (NCBI taxonomy): Eukaryota > Fungi > Basidiomycota > Agaricomycetes > Boletales > Boletaceae > Boletus > Boletus vinaceobasis. The sequence goes on from JBBPQE010000057.1 coordinate 62,238, forward strand.
ACCTCTCCGCATTTCGTGCTCCCATTTTGTGGTCCACTGTGATAACTTAGCATTTGCGTTTTTGAGTGCCATGTCAATGTTGACCTGACCACTGCCGCCGTCAACTAGACTCCGATTAGTGTGTAGCATGTCGGTGGTCTCTGCCTAGACTCATACGTTAGCTCCCAAAACAGACCCTTAAGTGGAACACACTCACCGCAATTCTCCGTAATTGTATGAATGCAGCGACAACAACGTCCTCGCACCGCAACGGAGAACCACCTCGCTCATGCCAAGTGTCCGCATGTCTGATAAAGTCGTCCTGCGCCCAAACGAGTGAAACACTGAAGTGTTAACCAATTTTACGTTAGCTACCTCAGGGAGCATCCAATGGCGTCCGGTTTGCATGCTGAGGCTCCGATCGTGAACAAATAGTACAAGATAAGTTCTCTCTCGATTCCGTCGCTCAACCAGTTGAAATCCCGTTTCGTTCGCAGGTGGCTTTGCCAAAAAACGATTTAGGCCAAGTTCTACAGCCATCCGGCACGCCTACCGACCAGGTCAGCAATCGGAGAGCTACTCCAAGAGCCTCTCGTACTCACGTAGCCAATGTACATCCATGTGCGCTAGGAGCATGTCAGGAAGGACACTTGAGTGAGGCTGAAGCTGAGGCATTTCCACGTACATTATCATCTTGCTCTCTCCAATATGTCAGGCACGCAAAGGCTTGGACCACTTCGACTCGTTTCCACCCCTCAGCGAACGCACGGACGGCCAATTCATGTGCAAGGTGAAGACACTCCTTGTAAAGGCTTGGCTCAAAAAATTTACAGCCAGCAGCGATGAGCGTGGTAAACAAAAGGGGGCACTTCGAGCGCACGTAATCGACTGAATGCAACTGCGGATCGAATAAATTGATAAATGGATTGAGGCGTAAGAAGATGGCATCGAAGAGCATCTTGGCCTTATCCTCTGATATAAGGCCAGCTGTGATCGGATCTTGAAATCCAGCTGGGAGAGGAGCGGGTCGTACCAGTTGAAGGCTATCCAGATCACTCCGAGATATTTGGGGGGTGGCAGTGGGATAAGGTGATTTGGGTTCGGGGTTGAGAATGGTTCGGAAAAAGGAATTTTCTCTGCGGATGAGTTTCGCGGGAAACTTTTCATCCCCACGGTCGTCGTCGTCGTCACCATCCGAGGGTCGATTTCCAGAGGCTAAACGCCGCATGTGCAAAAGCTTAATGTAAGTCGAGCACGAACAAGTGAGCTTGAATCGTTACCTGAGGCGCTATACTGATCCATTGGTCGGATCATGGTACCAAAATGTGTTTCTATTTGGGAAGATCGGGAGTCGACAGCAGGGAAAACAGAGGACATGGACGTCTCATTGGCCTGCTTGAGTTTTGCGGTGGTTAACCCTTTCTCTAAACGCCGGAGCATCTTCGATGCCTCTGATAATCTGAGAAAGGACACATTGACACGATGACAGGTTGAAATGATTTTATCATACTTTGAACCGGGTTTGCGGCCGCGGCGATGTTTCTCGAAAACGCATCTGGAGTAGAGCAAGATGTAACATCCATCAAGTATGATCGCATTATTGGCTACATACTCAGCATTAGTCCTCTTACACCTTTGACACGGCTTCTGGCCATCCTCGGCCCCAACACACTTCATCTGACTTACGGTGAACAAGAGAATGCGAACAGTACTCGAAGAACGTACTTTGGCTGCGCGGCATACTGTGCAGGCCCTCGGGTTCCTTACGACAGGTGCTTTGGAGCTGCGTAGGATGTAGGTAAGTGGATGGGGGGGCATAGTGAGCTCCCAACGCACGCGAATTTTGAGGACTGTATATCCGCAACTTCTGCAGAGGCCTGCATTATGTCTAGGCCCCGAGACTCTGAGTGAGCACGGTTATCAACGTTACGGTGACTCGGCGTCAGTTTATCGACCGGGGAAGGTCGGTTAATTAAGGGTTAAGATGAAGATGAGTCAAAGACAGCGTCGGAAGCGATTAGAGCACCCGATACGAATGGGGTTGCGAAGAAAAAAAATACAACACGGATACAAGAGAGCAGAACAACAGGGCGAGCTTTGATATCGATGAAGGAGCGAAGGAACGGGGATGAGATGTAGTAGTGGGATTTGTTGCAAATAAAGCCGGGCGGCAAAACGAACATAGGTTGCCGAGCTCGGCAATCACTTGATTGTCCGACTTCAAACCGCCCATTTCCTAATACGGAGAGGCGATGCCTTGGTTGTACCTCGTGAAATTAATTTAGCAAAGGCGTCCTCACAAATGCGTGGATAACATGAGGCGGTACATCCTCGTGACGGTACACATGCGCAGCAGTTGGTGGGCGCAATCACTGCATTGACCCAAATTTCGACAATTCGGAGCTTTCTTGAATGGCCGGGCGGAGGCTCACAAGTCCGAGATATGGTGTCACACATGGGCCGGCCCGGAATATCCGGAGGTGGTCCCGGTCAGCTGGTGGCCTACACGTTGTAATTCTGTGCATACCAACTATTCAAAACTCGTATCATCGCAACGAGGCGAGGTAGCGCTGCAAAGCATGTCAAACTTTCAAGTGCAACGTTCGAGAGAGACTCCCTCACAGTTTCAGCATCTGTCACGGCAGCTTTGAAGCGAGCAACTTCCCTCCAGCATTCCAGAGGTGTCGTTAGATTCATTCTAGACGTCTTGAGTCTGAAGCACAACCCAATGAAGCGTATCACACGTACTGGTAGCAAGACGCTATTGCTTCACTCGTCTCCTTGACAGAAGGAAAATCACCTAGTTGACGCCGTGTTTGGAACCTATCAACCTTCTCCCTGATTTCCTCCAAGTCACCGATTAGCGCGACACCGGTTTTTAGGCCACCGTGAGTACCGCCGTCTTCGACCATACTCATTTCCCGATCCAGGTTCTCCTTCTCCAAAGCACGGTGAATTTCAAGTTGGACCGTCTCCTCCTCAGCACGCAAAACTGTTAACTCGCGCTGTATTCTTTCTCGTATGTGAGAATCTACCGCAAATTGTCGTTCGGGCATTGTCTCCTCAGATGCAAGCCGCGCAGAGAGGTTGTTCACCACATCCGGCGAAATCTGGACATGTGAATGGTCTGCAGGCCTGGTGAAGGTAAGCGGCATACCTCTATTTGTGTTTCTGAATGGAACACCTTCGGGCGCGTATCAGGTTTGGACTGGCTTGCACCCATTTCCGAACGAGTTGGCTGAGCGGAACGACAAGGCAGCAATGATGTTGTTTATTTGGCTATCTCACGCGGCTTGCAAAACATCTGGCACGAGTCCAGAAACTCCAACGTTTATCGCTTGGTACAGTAGTACAATACGTTCAGATTAATCTCGTGCCCGTTTATAATAATATTTGTGACCATATTCAAGGAGCCTACAAGATACAAGTCAGGTTACCAAATTAGAATGGTATTCAAGGCTGTGCTTTACCAGTCAGGCTCAATTTCGGTGATCACTTTAATCCTGTGTTGAGCCATGTCAGTAAAATAACCAGTATACTATTCCACAAAATGCCTTACTGAGTCTTTTTGGTTTCTTCCAGCTCGTGGAAAACTATCCACCCAGTACGCGGCTTCCGGGTAAATAACACGGACGTCGGATGAACATGTAGAATCTGTAGGGAGTAAGAAATCCACAACTGTTGATAACCAATTCACACTTGCTTGGTCATTTTGAACCGAGCGATATGTTCCGTCTGCCACCCACCGGGCGGCGTTCCGCCAGTATCCACTTACAAGGCATTGTCGCAGCCGTTTGGCATCCCCCTCACAACTCTGTCTTGGGAGATCAAAGCGCATCATGTACTTGCTGAGTTGCGAACGGATAGACACTGCTCTAGACATCGCCCGAAAGTTCAGCGCATGAACCTTGCACCAGGATGACGAGCGTCCATATCTTGTGAATGCATTGTACGCTGTTACTCATAAGTACCCCTGCAGTACGCACTGAGTGTTTGCACACCATTCAGAAGTGTCAGATGATCCTTCGCATGCAGTCAGCGACAACTGATAGATGAGAAATATGACATACTTACCCCTTCTTCAGAAGTAAATTTTCGCCTTTCAAGTTCGGCGAGCGCGCCTGGTGCCCCGTCTGGTATGACAAACGCGTCCTATACCATATGATTAACGCGCACGCTCGGTGCGGAGTTGGCTACACACCTGAACGGAGATCATTGCTGCGATCGTCAAAATCTCCTCCCCACAAGAAAATTCTTTGGAACTAAACAACTGGACCAAGAGTTTAGCTGTGGCCAACCAAGTGAAATTGATTTATACCATACGGGCAATACACAGTTCGATAGGACACTCGGCAACTCGCTGGCCCATGACAGTTAGTCGACCGTCCTCTCCAATCATCCCAGCTGTGACTAGGCCTTCCAGTGCGCGCAAGATACTTTCAGCAGGTGGAGCAGAGATCCATTCAAATTTCATTAAGTCGTCGATCCCAAGGGACTTGAGCTGGAGTATGGGTGTGGTCATGTCTGTACGAGTAATCTCTGGCGGAGTGGTCGCCGGAAGTGACGCTAGGCAAGATTCGGGGTATAGCCTATAGCAGATGCCAGGTGATGTGCGACCAGCTCGACCAGCTCTCTGCGTAGCTGATGCCAGGGAAACAGGAACGGTAGAGAGCGAAGAAAGGTAAGATGACGGGTTGTAAGACCTTATCTAGAACGACGTCGACTCACACATTTACCTTCGACAGACAGAACATACCTTAACAAATCCACAATCCACTACAAATTTCACCCCATCAATCGTAACGCTTGCCTAGTGAAAAGCGTGAAAATTGCACTTCAACTTCAGAGTGGAAAGAGGAACACACTTCAGCAATATTAGTTGCGGCAATGACCTTGCGGGAATTTGGATGTGCGCGGCTGAACACTCTGAGTTGTTCTTCTGTGCTCAGACCTGAGTGCAGCGCTAGGGGGATAATCTGTTGGACACCACGGGGCAAGCTGAGTGCACAAGACTGTCAGCTCGAGGAAACTCTGGATGAGTTGGCTCCGCACGTAGGTATGAGTTCTGTTATTGCCTCCAGAAACCGCTCGATGTCTTCCCGACCGGTCAGAAATACGAGAACATCGCCAGTTACATGCTTGCATTTTCTCCTCTTTTGAGTGAAAGGTCGCACACAGATTACAGACAACCGAACGCACCTGCAGGTTAATTTTCCAGGTCACCTCGACAGCCATTCTGATATAGTCGGTGGTGGACTCTTCCAAATAGGCTATTTCTACCGGGTACATCCTTCCCTCTAGGCTGATGATAGTGGCTTCTTGCGGTGAAGTCCCCGAGCAGAAGTAGTCATGGAAAGACATGGCGTCGAGTGTGGCGGAGGAAACAATTATGCGAAAAGAAGGCCGTTTGCGTCTAATCCTACCATAGATCATTTCAGTAAATAGTAAACTGGATGAGTGAGGCTCCTAAACTTTTTCAGAACGCCAAGCAACAAATCAGTATAAAGGCTCCGCTCGTGGGCTTCGTCAATCTGCAGTAGAATGTGAGAAGAAACCATCAAGCTCATTATCGAGTCCTTGCCATAATAACACTATAGCGTGACAATAGTGGGTCGAGAAGAGCCTCTCGGAAGAGCATTCCGTCCGTCATGTAACGTATCCGGGTCTTATCTTTATCGCTCACGTCTTCAAAGCGGATGGTATATCCAACCTAGTAAATAACACCTATGAGTACTCAATTATGTGTATGGTCGTCAATTCGTACCTCTTCTCCAAGGACTGTGCCCACTTCAGCAGCCACACGAGTAGCAACTGAAGTTGCAGCGACTCTTCGGGGTTGCGTGCAAGCTATCACATTGCCTTCAGCAGCCCATCCAGCTTCCAACAAATACTGGGGAAGCTCTTGAGAGGACTAAGTTCGCGCGACCACTTAAAATGTCCGACGTACGTGTAGTTTTACCGGAGCCAGTTTGCCCGACCACAATAGTAACTGGATAATGTTCGATGCAATATAAGAGCTTGTCGCCTGAGAGCGGTGGGCTTGAGAAACCTCGAAACAAAAGAAATTGCGGACACCTACGGTATTTTGCGATGGGGAGGTGTTCACGTTGGGCTTGAAGTGGAAGAGAGTTGTCTAATGGCGCAGATGGGATCACACTTTCTTGTTCCTGAGTCAACCTGTCCAGACTGCTCCCTGGTGCTACCGTCCCAGGCTTCCAAAACGACAACGAGGACATCTTGGCAAGTGTATCCTGGACTAAATGACAAAAAGAGTATGTGTAACTAAGTCTGGCTCGACAGCACCATACAAGTTGATACAACGCATCCAAACAAAGCAGATATCTATATTTGTCAGTATTGTACTGTCTAATCTTTGCATTATGGATACACGTGAAGATCTTCCGAAAGTCTCCATTGAAGCTGAGCAGGATTGGAGACGAATTCAACAGAACTTATCTGCTGCCCTCCTGGCCCGTTTGGACACCGAACTTGAATTCCACGGTGAATCTGGTGACAAGGACGCGCTCTTACCACACATCCATCAGGTGGGCTCGCAACGGCTTGTTCTTGCGCATGCTAAACCATGGCACATCTAGTTCCTTGACACCCTCTTTGACATCGCTCGCCCTAATTTACGTATCAATGGACGTACTACAGACGAACCGTGTGGTGATGAGGACGGTGAGTTGACTATCACACATCCAAGCTCTCCATACCCTTTGTTCACAAGTCTAGACGTGGAGCCATTCGATGAAGCATTAGACCGGCACATTTGGTCGCTGTCGGACCAAAGGTTGAAGTGGGACAAGGAAATAGCAGACCGTCGACGCACAAGGCCTGAGGACATTGAAAAGCTGGTGATGGAGAACTTGGCACAACATCATGTGTACAACTTGGAAGTGTCGGAGAAGTCTAATGCTCATGCTGACGCTAACCGTAGGTTGTGGGTTCTTGTCACCGACACTGTTAACTTGTCCCATAGCTGAGCAAGTCGGCTGGGAGCTCCAGCAGACTCTGTTGAACGCCGTTTCGTTGGCACCCCATCTGTCGCAGGTGCGTTGCTATGGAATTTGAATGGCGTTCCAGAAGAGATTCTAATGACATTCTAGTCTATCAAGTCTCAACAAAGTCGGGCAAATAGGATTAAATCGGTATCCGCTGAAGTAAAGGCACTGAAACCCTAAATCTTGGGGATGCAACCGGCAGTACATGACCATATCGCATCAACTTCAAGAATTTTTATCTAGAAAGCAACAGATTATGAACCACGAGTACCTCTGTTGGCGCCACGGCCACCATAACTACCCCTAAATCCGCCACGGCCACCACGGCCACCACGATCACTGCCTCTGCCGCCCCTGCCGCCTCTACCGCCTCTACCACCACCTTGCTGAAGTCCACGGCCGCCTGAACCCCCCCGTCCGCGTGGGTTACCGCGCGCGCTGCCACGCCCACGTTCTGGAAGTAGATCAGCCAGCGGAGATAACTGGAAGTCGTTGACATACTGAGAATTCCTGGACAACAGAGTACTCGCATTAGTTACCTTATATGTCTAGAGGGAGATAGGTTCTACCTGTTGCTTTTGGCTTAGGAAGGAAACGTTCGATGGGTAGGAGCTTGTCACTTCCAATGTAGACCTTATCTCCTTTTTGAAAACTGGTCGCTACCATCCCTTCACCCATTTTTACCGAGAAATACACCTCATTTATCGGACCAAGTATTTCGTCGACTTTTCCGATGACAGATTTGTTTTGGAGGTAGATGGGGGCATTGAAATAAGGTACTTTGTCCGAAACGAGAGAGGCACAGAGCATCTCGTCCTCAACAGCATGCATAAATGAGCCTATTTCTATCGAAGGTCAGTGGATGAGCGAAAGAGTCGAACATATCTTCGGAAGTACCTAGCACGGTGTCTGGTGGACCGGCATCGCGTTGCTGGAAACCACCACGACCACCACCACGAGCTGTATGAGGAGTAAGTACACGGAAGTTAGGTGGCGTTCATGCTGACCTCCACCGCGACTAAATCCTCTCCCGCCGCCTCGATTCATGGTACTGTACTACGGCGTTTGTGAAAGGTTTGATTATATAATCATGCAACGTCGCTCTTGAAAGTTTTGCCAGCTCAATACTTGAGTCACTGACAACAGCCCGGTTCCCGGCATGAGCCTTTTCTTCCGTCACACTCCGACGGTAGAGGCCAACTTTTCGGTCCAGAGTACTGCTGAAGCCGCAAGCGAAGATACCGTCCTTGTCTCTCAGGATATTTGGGATGCTCTCTGCTTATCTGGTGAACCACGCAGAGTCATATCCATAAAATCGAAGCGCCAGTACCCAACCAGGTCGCTTTCCGATCATGCCAGTGCTCTGACCTGCTGGGCTATCCATGATCCGAGTGTGCGTATTGCCCTACAACCCCACTTCTCGTCATTAATCGTAGTGAAGGTGTCCGAGATCGCTATCCCGTCAGCTTGGCTGGTCACCTATTCAACCATTTTTCAACCATTCCAGACGAGTTCAGATGGAGCATTAAAATCCGTCGTTCTGTCTACTGTAGAAAGCATTGCCCTGACGGAAGTCGTTTTAACTGCAAAACACGAGGACGCCTACAGAGCGGCTTCCGTTCATGGAGCAATGTTAGAGAATTGGTTCTTCGAATCCCGTGCCATCATTCGCGATGGCGAGGACGTCTTCATCCCCCCGAGTGTCTTCTCCGTACGTAGTCTGTCGGCTCCTTCGTCGCTCTTCGGATACACGGTCAGCCTCGCATTGCCTAACAAGCAAGGTATCGCACAGCGGGGATCGACGCGATTCATAGTGTTGTCATGCGATGAGTGGGGCGGGGTGTCAGACAAAGCGAACAGCCGAGCCAGTCACGAAAACTTGGAAATCAACGAATCATTTCTTATCTCTGCTGTATTGTCCTCTCCAGAACCTTTGTCCCAGGCGAGCAAAAGTGGTGAGGATATGACAAGGTTGTTATGCGTCTGGCTCGTGTCTAATAATTAAGCTCTCAGGAGCTGTATTCTCTGCTAAAGCTCTGCGATCACCCATCGACGCTGATCTAGATCAAGTTACTGTCTATATTCGTACAAATAACTTGCGTCCACTCGGTATATTGGACGGTGATTGGGTACGTCTTTCTTTTATTCCCTTGTGTTTCGACATTCGATCTAACCTAGAAATCAGGTTTTAGCTTCACCAATTGACTCTTCGACCTCTCGTCTAGCGCGTATCGGCGCCCTTGACGAAGCCTTCAGCGATTCATGCAGGCAAACTGCTATGTTATCACCCACGTTTCTTCACAACTTGTGCCCACGCGGTCGTCAGCAAATCGTGCTTCGTGTGTCTCCATATGGAACGCGAGACCCTGGTGTTCCAACGGCAAAGAGCATTACGTTGGCGAGGGTAGCTTCCCCATTCACGATCCATCGCCGTTACGAGCCATTGTTTATTGACGCGTTACATGAATACTTCGGCTCGTCAAAACGTTTGGTTAAAGGCGGAGATACTATCCCATTACGGATTAATGTCGACCGTTCGCTGGATCCTCATCATACCTTATACCCAGGCGATTTCGCAAGGAATGTCACGCACAACCGCTCAGACGTTCCAGTCTATTTTGTTGTTCGGAATGTGGATTATGAATCCGTCGCTGTCCAGATGCACGGTCAACCTTTGTCGGTCCCCCACGTTGGCTGCTTCGTCGATGCCAATGTAACGAAGATTATTCAAGCCGGAGTTGAGCATATCGGAATTCCGGATATATACAATTATTATGAACTTTGTTGGGTGTCATTTTGGTCATTCTTGCTTCTCACGTTAAATCTCCCCCTCAGGTCATGCACGGGTGGCGTTGCCAGCAGCGTTTGGAATCTCTCATCAGATCTCTCAGTTGTCGAATGCCATGTCGCTCGACGAGGCAGCAAGCTTGGGTGTGGAGTCCACAGTTTTTATCACAGGATCGAGGGGGGCGGGTAAATTCTCAGCGGCGGTGCACATTGCTCGTCATCTTCAGATGCATCTCGTGGAGGTCAGCGGCTGGTTGTTCACCTGAGACTTGATTAAGATAATGGCTTTGCAGATTAACTGTTTCAATGTTCTATCAGATACAATTGCCAAAACCGAGGTTTCACTGCGAGAGCAAGTGGAAGGTGCCATATCCTGTTCGCCTTGTTTGGTCGTACTTCGCCATGTTGATGCATTGAGCTACTTGGTGACCACAGTAGATGCCAAAGAAGGTTTATTCTATTATCTTTTTACCTACATTCCATACTCACTTCTTGTATTCCAGGGTCATCCATCCTTCAAACATTACAGCAGTGTGTTGATGATGCAAACAAGACTCAGGTGCAGCAGTGTATCCTTCTTGGGATAGTGGAGCAGGGTAAAATACCTGAAAGTGTGTCATTTAGTAATGAGATAGAGATCAAGGTAGGAGCTATTCTAGTGTTATCTGTTTTCTGACATTTGTTATTCAGGCACTGAGTGAGGAGGAGCGCTTCTGTCTGCTCTCACAGCAGGTGGATAGTCAAGGTGGATGCCTTGCTCCAGATGTCTCTGTTGCTGCACTGGCCAAGCAGACTGCAGCATTGGTTGCCTCAGACCTGGCTGATTTGGTTAAGAAGACACATCTGTGTGCAGTGATGAAGTAAGTGAAGTGTTGTAATCAACAATTTTACTTTTGATTGATTGGATCCAGCTCTGAAATACAGCAGCTGGTAACTCAGCCAGTTATGTCTGCCAAGCAGTTTGGTGTTGCTTTGCTCAAAGCTAGGACATCCTTTGCTCAAAGTATAGGTGCACCCAGTATTCCAACAGTCCTTTGGGAAGATGTTGGAGGACTGGGTCCAGTGAAGAATGAGATTCTCGATACTGTGGAGTTACCTTTGGACCATCCTGAATTGTTTCAAGATGGGCTGAAGAAGAGATCAGGTTGCTTGAGGTCACTCTGTATGGTTTTATTGTTGACTATGAGTGTTTTTATAGGACTTTTGCTCTATGGGCCTCCAGGAACTGGGAAAACTCTACTTGCAAAAGCAGTGGCAACTTCCTGTTCACTAAACTTTTTCTCAGTCAAAGGGCCAGAATTACTCAATATGTACATTGGTGAATCAGAGGCCAATGTTCGTAGGGTTTTTCAAAGGGCAAGGGATGCCAAGCCTTGTGTTATCTTCTTTGATGAGCTTGATTCAATAGCTCCCAAGAGAGGAAATCAAGGAGATTCTGGTGGAGTTATGGATCGCATTGTAAGCCAGCTTTTGGCTGAGCTTGATGGAATGAGTGTAGGAGGGATGGACATATTTGTGATTGGAGCTACCAATCGCCCAGACTTGTTGGATCCTGCACTCTTACGTCCAGGGCGGTATGTCTTAGTTCTATTAATAAAAAACCCTGACTGATCTTTTCACCCAGATTTGATAGGATGCTCTATCTGGGTGTCTGTGAAACCCATGAAGCCCAACTTGACATTCTGCAGGCTCTCACTCGAAAATTCAATTTACATCCCAATCTCAATCTATCCTTGGTTGCTGCCCATTGTCCCTTCAACTACACTGGAGCAGATTTCTATGCTTTATGTGCTGATGCACTACTTCACGCACTTTCATGTAAAGTTGTGGAGCTTGAAAGGGAAAGAGGTAATTGATTTGTAATAGCTCATAACTTCATAGTCATTTATTATTTTCCCTTACAGCTGAGTTAAATGCTCTTCCCAAGTATCAGCAGCATCCCATTTCTCCTCAGTTCTTCATTTCTGAAATGAAATCAGATGCAGGTTTACAGTTAGTGGTAAAGGTAGAAGACTTCAGTTTTGCATTGGAAGAACTGATTCCAAGTATCAGCAATTCTGAGTTGGCACATTATGCATCAATTCAAAGGAATTGGCATAATGAAGCATAATAGGAGCTAGTGAATATACAGTATGTGCAATGTACTGTATACAGTGACTCCAAAAACTGTTGCAATGTTTTGGTATTTTGAAGAGATGCCAGTGATGTGAGTGAGGGTGTGGGAATTATGCTTAGTCATAGTGGGATAAAATAGAGTAGA